>CM065591.1:81943141-82120781 GCA_033119425.1 Bufotes viridis | reverse complement strand
TAGTTTAGTAAGAAAACAAATAGGTCTGACATTTGGTGAATAAACCCCGACAATAGTGTACAATTCGTTATTGAGCTTGCAGACATGAATATACCTCCCCCTGGAATCTATACAAGTAGACACTTCTGCATTTGCCACCGTATTTCGAAAGGCGAATAAGACCCCACGTTTTTTTCTTAATATCATGGGATTGTAATATCACCGGAAAAAAATGATTTTTCAATCTATGCGCATCACCAGCTATAATATGTGTTTCTTGTGCACAGAGAATGTCGCATTCTAGAGAGAGGGCTTCCTTCCACATAACGCGATGCTTGTAGGGGCTGTTCAAGCTTCGGACATTAAGTGAACCGAGTTTCAATACCATCTTACCGGTGTGTGAATGCTAGAGATGTCAGCATCGCATGACGCGGGAGAAAGGCGCGCAGCTCCTCCCACTAGATGCCAACACCCATCATCAGGTGACGACCACGATCTGCTCATAAACGAAAAATATAAAGAAAACAGTAGGAATAAAGCAAAGAACATGAACATAAGTAGAACAGTTACAGCCCTGAAGCATGGGCCGCAAAGAGTAGAATAGAGAGGCAGGGAACCATGCCTCCTGCAAATTGTGGGGAAAAAGTTCAATTGAAGAACACAAAGGAGTGTATACTCATCACTCCTTTGGACTCATAAGCGAGAAGTATAACATGCCCTTCAGGCATTTTTCTTTTTGCGCCTGTGTTCCACCAGCTTCCATTCGCCATCTGAAGCAATTCTGTTACGAAACCCCTGATCAGGATCGGAAGACACCTCCAGGTTCCAAGAGGATAGTAGCTTTTTGCACTCTTCCACTGATTTAATCTCCAGAATAGAGCTGTCCTTTTGCACCAGCAACTTAACTGGGAAGCCCCAACGGTATGCAATGGAGTGTGCCCGTAGAGTGGAGGTAATAAGCAGGAGCGTGCGACGCATCTGAAGAGTCACTGCCGAGAGGTCGGCGAAAAGCTTTACGGATTGGTGGGGGTCCGGCAAACTATCTATCTTCCTTGCGTTGGAGAGTGCTTCCTCCTTCACTTGATAGAAGTGAATATGAGCCAGAACGTCCCTAGGGACATCGTCTGGAAAATGTTTCGGCTTCACTATTCTGTGGGCTCTGTCGATGATCAAATCTCGGTCTGAGCAAGACGGAATAAGCAGCTTAAGCAACTTTTTGATATAGTCAGAAAGTTCTGCTTGTTTAACACTTTCAGGGACTCCCGCAGCTTGAGGTTTTCCGGCGGGATTGGTCCTCTAGGTCCGCTACTTTTGGCCTGAGTTGTACCACCTCCACCGCTAATGACTCGTGGGAGTCAGCTAGGTCATTGTGGGATGTCGCAAATTCCCCCATTTTCTTCTCTATATGCTGAGTTCTTTGCCCGACGTCAACGACAGTGGCTTGGAGGGGGTTAAGCAGGTGAAACATATATGCAGTCACTGAATGATTAAAAGCCAGCAACATCTCTTTCATCAGGGTGCCAGAAGCGGGCGAGTTATCCGTGGGGAATGCTCTAAGAGTCTCCTCTAAGGAGTTTAATGAACTGTTGCTATGGGTTACCCCCGAGTCGGGTCCTGCCATAGGGGAGGCCTGGATTTTGGGCCTTCTCTTTGCCGGGCTAGATGCCGGCGATGCTGCCGTAGATACACTTGAGGGGGGAGTGCCGCCCCCAGCCCCCTCTGATATGTCCCGGTGTGGTGGGCTATCTACCTGGTCCCGGTGACATGTGGAAGCTCCAGTGGTAGCGCGGGTTCTGCGTGGAGACCCGGTATGTATTTCCACCTCCGGGGAGTGCGTAGCAGCGCAGTGTCGCGGACTGGATCCCGGCGTGGCAGAGGAGGCCTCACACTCAGCGCCATCTTGGGGCCGATATTTTGCGAAGAAAAACTCCAGTTTCCCTTGGGATTTGGACGCTCTCTTGCCCATTGGCATCATGGGTGAAGTCTCTAGGCACTGTGGTGTGCAGATTTGTCGGGATAACTTGGGTTAGGCCGGTTTATCAGTCTGAACAGAGTCCTGGGAGCGGGAGCTCTTGAATCACGCTGCCATCTCCTTCGGTTGCTCGGCCACGCCCCCACAAGTTATGCTACTTTAGAGATATTGAGGATGTGACAATTGGGGAACAGAGGTAAAAACACAGAGAAGATGGTACAAATATATGCTGTGAAATATTTAACTGCCTCCAGATTTTTTTTCCATAGGACGGAGGTGGTGATGGTCCGCTGGCAATTGTCCCTTTGACTTACCCTGTTTTCTAGCTCTGTGCATCATAACAAATTAAAGGAGTCAATCAAAGATGAAGGTAAAACTGAGAATCAAACAACATAAAGCACATGACACAGCTACAACCAGCCCTGTACCTCACATGGATCCAGAGTTCTCCCCATTCATTGCTCCAAGTGCGGCTATTTTTCAGATTTTCTTCATGCTGGCAGCTCACCGGGTATGTATTCTCTGCTACAGCTCTACATAGAACAGCGCAGATGATGTGTCCTTCCTGCTGCAACTCTCTCTCCATAAATGTGACAGCTTCTAAAAGAGGATCTGGCTGGTGGCAGTCGAAGGATGTAAAATGAGCATGTGTATCCACCTCAAAAGGTGGATGTGCAAATTACTATACAGATTAAACACAGGGGGCACTATTATAATGAAGTAAAGAGATCTTAAAACTGGAGCATTTTTGCGACAGAAAATAAATGACAAATGTAATTTTTGTTTTCATGCTGATCTATATTAAATGGCATCTGTCAGCAGATTTGTACCTATGAAACTGTCTGACCTGTTGCTGTGAGCTTGGCAGCTGAAGGCATCTGTGTTAGTCTACTGCCCATATGTGCCTGCATTGCTGAGAAAAATGATGTTTTACTGTATGCAAATAGCCTCTAGGAGCAATGGGGGTGTTGCTGATACACCTAGAGGTGCACTTTGATTGACAGAGCCAGGTGTGATAATGTTTTCACTGCCTGGCCTTGTCAATCAAAGTACAGAGGGCATGGCAGAGTGAGAGGACACACTCTGAAGTCCCTGCTGGAACCAAGAGATCTTGTTCCATCCCGGGCTTCGATGACCCCTTTCATAGT
Organism: Bufotes viridis; assembly: GCA_033119425.1. Taxonomy (NCBI): domain Eukaryota; kingdom Metazoa; phylum Chordata; class Amphibia; order Anura; family Bufonidae; genus Bufotes; species Bufotes viridis. Next base: position 82,117,682 of record CM065591.1, on the reverse strand, counting down.
TTTACAGAACCTCATCAATAAATATTGAAGCTTTTTCTTCAACTCTATTTATCCTATTATGCAAACTTTTTTCTCTCTAGAATAATGGTGATATGGCAGTCTTTTTTTAGAGATTTGTCTTCCAATAGGCAGTTGCATTTCAATAAAGTTTAGCAAAGGCGCTTTTATTTAATAAAGGTAAAAAATGCATTGCTTTTACTATGTACACAATCCTTCACCTTCACTACATAATATAAAACACTAAATTAGCTCCAGTTAAAGTCCATGATTTGGAAAGGAAAATTAAAACATGATAACTCAATGATGTCCAGAATACTTCAATTCAGTACCAGAGACATTAAAACAAGTACAAAAAGATCTATAAAGCTCATTCTTGTTTCTTAGTACTGCAATATAATAAGACACAAACTTAATTTAGGATGCCAATGTTAAAACATCAAGGAAAGTTTCATATCCAAGTCAATGTTAGATCATTCAGGCATTATATCAACATAAGGCAGTGCCACCTTCACTGAATAAATATGTGGCAGATAATGCTGGAGAGCAGTGTTCAATCATTTACAATGTTTCCAAATGTTGCAGAAAGGTAGGTTCGATAAAAAGGGATTATGATAATAAGGGCAATGTTTAGAATACATTAAAATTAATTTAGTAAAATGTAAATTATAATTATTGATATAATTTATTAACACAGCCATTAAATAGAAAAAGTCTGATAAGTTTTCAAGAAAGGGTAACAGTTAATCCAAAGTTAATTTAGCTTTTACAAAGATAATGCCGATAACATCTCTTGCCAGAAGTTTGAAGTTCATCATGGGAGATGCAAGCAACTATAGATTCACCTTAACAGTGAATTGTCCAGTCTTCTGGCACCATCTACAATTATCAATTAAACTCTCCACATTTATGTGTTATGCTCACAAGATTAAAAACATCAAGAGCTTTAATAAAACCACATATGTGGTTTTTCGCCTGTCCAGGGCTGAAGGATTAAATGTGGAAGGGAAGTGGCCTCTCAGCTTGTACTGCTTGTATTTACAGATTTAATTACCTATATTTTAGAAGAAAATCGACCTGTGAGGGCAGAGGTACTGCATGATAAGTAAAAGCAATGTGGCTGTAACAAAGAAACAGCGAGGACTACAAGTGGAAGATTTTGGGATCCAGGTAGGCTTTTACCAAAGAAATGAAGACAAATGGATTATATTACTCTTCAAAAGTGTGGCGAGAAAACACATCCAAACCGAAAACATTTTAAATAAAATTACTCAGTGTTCTAAGAATTTTATTTATACTTGTTTGCGCCCGATCACGGGACTTGTTGTGGAACATATCGTGGAACTTGTTTTTAGAGTATTTTAGTTGTTCACTCTATGTTTGGTATTTTAATGTAAAATTATCACTTTTAACCTTTTGGTAGCCAGTATCATTATTGAAAGTAACGGTAATGTTACCAGCCCCACAGAATAAGCAGACCAACCCTAGTGCTGCTAACCATTATACAGTTTATGTAATAATCTCTGTTCATGTGTTCCATTGTATGCTGTGTGGGCTCGTTGCTGAATGCTGGTGGTGTGTATCTAGGACCATGTGTCAGTGTGGCAGTGCACTGCTGCCCAGTGGCGGATCCAGAGCCTGGTCTCGGGAGGGGCACTTCCGGCGATCGATACGCCCCTGCTCCTACAGCCCCACTTACCTCTTACATCCAGTGACGTCTCCTTTGATGTAGATGCTCTCTGTCCTCATCTTGTCATTTCAGACCTGCAGACCAGACCACCAGTTTCGTCTCTGCAGTTTGACAACAAAAAAAAAAACTCAGTTTACTACTTTTTCATCATCCTCCCATCTTCTGGACAAATCGTCCTACTACCCCCAATACTGTGCCGCTGTGCTCCCCAATATTATACTGCAGAAACAGATAAACCCCTGATAATACTACACAAAAAAAGACCAGGGGGGTGTCTCCTGCCCAATAAAAATAACTGATAAACACCTGGGCATTCAAAAAGAGAGACCCACATTCCTAATTATGTTGTGCATATACTCCTGTAGTAAATCCAAAACATCACACAGAAAATGGAGCCAAATGCAAATATATATGTAAATATACTTTATTAATAAATAAATGTTAAAATATCCAGCAGGAAGGTGCAGAATTTATAGCGCCATCCCAGACCACACATTGGCTAGTAATATGCAGGGAAAATATGCAAACTAACGCACAGTATTATAAATGGCGTTGTGTGTAAATAGTAAGTAGTAACGGATACTGTGGTAACGGCTATTATACACTCATCATGCAGAAAGAACGTGATACTGGCTTGATCACTCCTTCTGTGCCATAACATCCACCAATATCAGCAAAAATACCACCAATCACTTAAAACTTTGCAAATCTTACCCAATGTAGTAGTAAAGCCAAAGGACCGGGATGGCGACACCCCGACGCGCGTTTCGGCGAGCCTTCGTCCAGGGGTTGATAATACTAGTACCACACAGATACTGCCCCCAATACTGTGCCCGCTGTGCTCCCCAATATTATACTGCAGAAACAGATAAACCCCTGATAATACTAGTACCACACAGATAGTGCCCCCAATACTGTGCCCGCTGTGCTCCCCAATACTATACTGCAGAAACAGATAATACCCCTGATAATACTAGTACCACACAGAACCCCCATATAAAATACCCCTTCTTTGTGGCCTCAGTAGATGTCCCCATAGTGCCCCCCAATAATGTGCCAGTAAGAGGTGCCCCCATAGATGCCCCCCAATCATGTGCTATTGAAAAGTGCCTCTCCTCCCCCCATCATGTGCCAGTAACAAGTGGCACTCTCCTCTCTCCCCCCATCATGTGCAACGTTTTGGTGTCCGCCTGACGATGCAAAGCAAAACGGATCCATCCTGACTTACAATGTCAATGGGGACGGATCCGTTTTCAGCACACAGGTAATTGCGGCATGGCGGATCCGGCGGAGGAATAGCCTGCCGGATAGCCATGCCGCAAGTGTGAAAGTACCCATTTACTGGTGGTAATATAACTGAGGGCTATCAGGGTATATTATACAGGGGGTAATAGAACTGAGGAGGGGTACAGGGGGACATTATACTGGTGGTAATATAACTGAGGGGTATTAGGGTATATTATACCTGAGGAGGGGTAATATAACTAAGGAGGGGTATCAGGGGACATCACATTGTATACAGGTGGTAATATAACTGAGTGGTATCAGGATAAATTATACAGAGGGTAATAGAACTGAGGAGGGGTATCAGCCTAATACCCCTCCTCAGTTATATTACCACCTGTATAATGTCCCCTGATACCCCTCCTCAGTTATATTACCTCTGTATAATCATTAATGTCCCCCTATAGCCCTCCTCAATTATATTACACTGATACTCCCAGTTATATTACCCCCTGTATAATGTACCCTGATACCCCTCCATTATATGACTGAGGGGTATCAGGGTACATTACTGGGGGTAATATAACTGAGCTGAGGAGGGGTGCAGGGTACTTTATATGCTACTGATAGGGTCTACTCTCAGCCAGGGCTGCAGGCAGGGCAGACTCAGAGTCTGTCAGTGAGAAATACTTATATAGTCTTCTTCACTTGAGTCTTGACTGAGGGACAGGAGAGCAGAAGGCTGCAGCTGGGCAAGCTGCCTCGCTCACCTCACTTAACAGGCGCAGCGCGGGAGTCGGCGAAGGCGTGTGGTGAGTGTGATGCAGACTAGTCAGGCAGGGCAGGCCGCAGGCTCTTCTCTTCCTTCACTGGCACTGCAGCCAGCGTACCGCCCAGATGTGACTAATCCTATGTGACTGTGAGTAACTAACTTATCAGCCTGGGCTACCCGCAGCACAGGTATTGTAATTGTGCGGACGTCGGGCGCGCACTCGCAGTGGCCAGGGGAATTATTTTAAACTTCTGCAAAACTATTTTCTCGGATTCTCAGGGGGCCCCGTTGCCCCCCCCCCTGGATCCGCCAATGCTGCTGCCTCTGTCTCATGCGTACTAGCCATAGATACTTTGTGGTGTGCACATGACTATTGTGCATGTCTCCTCTTGTTTCTGTTCAGCGAGCCGGGGGTTAATTGCCCTTGGCTGCTGTGTGCTATGTGTTCCATGTAGAGGTTATTTCCTCTTTCTGTTTGTGTGCACCTAAGAGTGTTTTGGGCTAATAAGCTCAGCTATATGTTCTGTCTGTGGATCCTACCCCTTGGCTGAACAACAGCAATTTTTCCTTTATCTGTTGCTTTGTTTGCTTGTCCAGTGCTTGCCAGTCTGTATGTCTCACCTGTGTCCATTGCCATGTCTGATCTTACCTTGCTTGAGTTCCTGCCGTGTTCTGTCTGTGCTCCTCCTTACTTGTTTGGTCTCAGTTTAGTTCTGTTGATGTTCAGTCTGGTGTTTCCATTCTTGTTCCAGTCTGCTTGTTGTGGTGTTCCAGAGACCTGTGTTTTAGTCTTAGTTCCTGTTCAGACTGTGCCTGTGGTTTTGTGTATTTCCTGATCTTGCCTGTGTTCCCGGGGGTCAGCAGCCAAGTATTCCACAACCATCCCAGGAGGTAGAGGTCTGGTTGCTAACCCGTATATGGGTAAAATGGTGAATATTAGTGAGATGGCAGAATAATGCCCTTAGGGTTTGTCCCAATGTCAAAAAGTTAATTGGCACAATGGTTCCACATTACCACTGATCCATCTTGATCCGTAATCAGCTTAATATTCATAGTGTTCTTAGGCCTCTTTCACTCGGGCGTCACGTTTGAACGGACCATGATGGAAGTAGGTGACTGGACCAGTGACGTCACTGAAGGTCCTTCTAAGAGCCCCCCCCCTCCCGCTTAGCTGAAGACAGAACAGGAGAGAGGCAGCTACGCGATCAAATGGAGGAGGTGAGATTGTTTTTTTAATTATTTTTAACCCTCTATTGCCCTTTTTACTTTGCATTTTCTATTGAGAATGCAATTATTTTCCTTTATAACTATGTAATAAAGGAAAATAATAAAGATCGGGTCCCCATCCTGATCATCTCCTAGCAACCATGCGGGAAAATCTCACCGCATCTGCACTTGCTTGTAGATGCTTGCGATTTTCCCGCATCCCCATTTACGTCTATGGGGCCTGCATTGCGTTTAATAACGCACAATATAGAACATGCTGCGATTTTCACGCAACGCAAAAGTGATGCGGAAAAATTACCGCTCATGTACACAGCCCGATAGAAATGAATGGGTCTGGATTCAGTGCGGGTGCAATGCGTTCACCTCACGCATTGCACCCGCGCAGAAATCACGCCCGTGTGAAAGGGGCCTTCATTTGTAGAGATAAGTGAGTTTCGCAAAATCTTATTCTAACAAATTGGTCAGAAAATGTTATTTGGGTCTTAATTGATTATACATGACAACCAATCAGAAAGATACCAATAGTTGAATATGTGTGTTTCTAAATAATAGCACACCAAATATACAATTACACACATACTGTATAATTTCACATCATTCTTTATTGTTTAAAAAACATATTATAGCAAATACACAGAACACAAATCATGTAGTGGTAGCAGTTCAGGACAATTCTGTGACAAGCAGAACCCCTCCCTCTCACAGGACTCCCACAGTAGATAAAAGCCCTAACTCTGATACCAGCAAATGAGCGTCAAAAAGAGCTGTGTAATACACATGAAACAGATGACTAATGTAACAAAATTGCTGACAACATATCAGAGCACAAAACCACACTCTCATGCATATACAGTGCTGGTCATACACATGGTATATGGAGTCACCAAGGGTGCACTCTCTAATACATGTATCCAATCGCATTGTGTCATGAGCAACCTAAATCTTGCACAAACTACAGGTAAGTTAGCAGTATGAATAGGGCAATAACCCACCAGGAGCACAGAGGGAGAGAGGATACCAACCCGACGTATTAAAAAAGGTGGAACATATCCAGTTGGAGCCAGATATGATCATGGCAACATGTGATGTGGAGTCGTTGTATATGTCCATAAGACATCAAGATGGACTCCAGGTGGCGGAATTCTTCCTACGCACCATGAGTATGGGTAAGGAAAAATTTACTTTTGTTGTGTCTTTGCTGGAATACGTCCTCACCCATAATTTTTTTTTGTTTAGGGGGGTCTTTCTTTCTACAGCTCCAGGGGACTACAATGGGGGCGTCTTGTGCACCCTCATATGCAAATTTGTTTCTGGGGCTGTGGGAGAGGGAGATCCTCCAGACAGATCCCCTGCCAAAGATGAGTAAGGTCCAGTTTTGGGGACGTTATATTGATGACGTCCTCATCATTTGACAGGGGACGGAGGAGGAGTTTGAACAGCTTATACAGCAACTGAATAACAACAATAAGAATATCAAACTTACTTGCAAAGTGGGTCGAACTGAGATGGAGTTCCTGGACGTGGTCTTTCGGGTGGATTCACAGGGACATATTGGGACTGATCTATACAGGAAGGACATCTCAGTGAACGCTTTGGTAAATGCACAATCTGCACACCCAGGTAATCTCATCAAGAGTATACCTGTCGGCCAGTTCCGGCATGCCAGGAGGCTTTGCTCAATGGAGGAATCTTTTGAATTGCAGGCGGAAGATTTACGCCATAGGTTCCAGCAATGTGGGTATGGAGCGCAGTGTATTGATCGGGCATATCAGAGGGCATGATCTTCAAAAAGATCGGACCTTCTATATAAGAGAGAAAGGAAACCCGACAAGGAGGAAATACGGCTGATCATGGGATACAACAAAAAATGGAAAGAGGTATGAGCGGCCCTTAAGAAATACTGGGGGATTCTAAGATTGGATCCACAATTACATGCAGTTGTGCCACAAAACCATGCATTACATACCGGAGAGCTAAAAATATCCGGGACCATCTGGTCCAGAGTCACTACAATCGTAGTGTACCGGGCCTGTTTGTGACCAAAGGCATCCCCTGGGGAAATAGGGAGTGTGGAAAGTGTGTGGCCTGTGTCAACATGGACAGGGCCACAGATCTTTGGGCTCTGCCCATGATAGACAATAACAGATCATGCACCCCATAACCTGTGCCACTATTGGAGTGGTCTACTGGGCTATCTGTCCATGTGGACTTATTTACATTGGCCTAACCTCTAGGGAATTCAGGAGAAGGATTAGGGAACACGTTCTATCCATTGAAACAGCTAGGGATGAGAATGATCTGACACAGTTGAAGACAGTGGGCAGACATTTTAAAGACAAGCACAACTGTGATGGATCCCTCTTACGCTTTAGAGGTATCGACCGAGTCATCATCTCCCCAAGAGGTGGCAATTGGAGGAAGAATCCTGGGACAGAAGGAGACAAAGTGGATTTACACCCTAAAAACGTTGTTCCCCTTTGGACTCAATGAAGGAAATAGCTTTGTTCCTTTTTTGTAGTCAATGTGGTATGACAGAGTGGCTCATCCTCCTATTGCAAGGCTGTGCTCGGCTCCGTGGTTGGCCTCTGGCCTGAGGTTGTCGGGTTTTATGTTTTTTATATATTTAAGATATGGTTATTTTAACTGTTTGACTTATCAGTCTACTATTTTTCTACTAACAGTCATCCTGTCATGTTGTTACTTTCTAGAAAAACTGATGTGGTACCCCTGATGGTTACCCTGTGAGACAGTGTCTTGTCCTGCAACACGAAGGGAGATAAAATTACGGGAGACTATTAGATACTGATATTGATCCTTATCAACTACAACAAATCCAGGATGAATTTTTGGAAACCAAGCCCTATATGGATGTGGGTTCTTAGGCTTTTAGAGACATGCCTCAGTGTGCACATTGCATTTGGCATCATTTGCTACTTTTTTAGAGCTCGTTGACAGCTAATATTTGTTAAATATTTGTCACTTTTCTTTTGTATCACGTTTGTCACTTGCAATGCATGGCACCAAGCACCAGCACTTTATTTTGTTTTCACTGGGGTTATAGACATATTATTTATTTTTTATTATTTATTATTATTATATCTATGTTATGTCTACTATTCCCATTTTATGACATGATGATCTATCACGTATATTGTATTGAATACACATTATCATTGGATATGTATATTGTACTGCATATATATTAGTATATGGTATATGTTGTAAGTAGTAGTACTGTATTTTGAACTTGCACATTGCACTTTATTAAGATCATGATATTATTAATGCAATCTTCCACTATTGAGGACAGGCATGTTCTCCCTTTCGTTTTAGCGGTTTCCTTTTAGAGGTTTTTTCCCCCTCCCCTGCTACCCTTTTTTCCTCATTCCCCTTGGTCCCTTTTCCCCCCTCCCCCTTTCCCCCTCTGCTCCCCCCCCCCCCACCCTGTTCCTCCCCTTCATTTTTGGTACTGTTTTCTACTCTGGTGAGGTTTGAGCGCAATACTGTTAATGTTCTGCTGTAGAGGGCAACGTTGCCCTTATCCAAGATGGCGGAGATTGCTTCGGGAGGCGGAACTTAGTGTTGGGGATAATGTGATGTGACGATTAGTCACGTAATGTGCTCAAGATCTCGCGAGATCTTCTGATGTGAATCTGATACGCTCTTCCCTGCGACGTCCTGGGTGAGACATCAAGATGTTTTGAGCGGGATCCAATGTTAGGACATAGCTTTTTCCATCTCTAATCAGGTGCGAACAATGAGGGCCCTTTTCAGATAATTAGATCACATGACTGGGAGGATGGGTATATATGACTGTTGGTTAGAGTGGACAAACACGCCCCCTGAAGAAGCAAGGCGAAACGAGCGTCGGGTTGGTATCCTCTCTCCCTCTGTGCTCCTGGTGGGTTAATTAACTTTTCATACTGCTAACTTACCTGTAGTTTGTGCAGGATTTAGGTTGCTCATGACATGCAGTGGAGTTGGATACATGTCTTAGAGATTGCACCCTTGGTGACTCCATATATCACGTGTATGACCAGCACTGTATATGCATGAGAGTTTGGTTTTGTGCTCTGATATGTAGTCAGCAATTTTGTTACATTAGTCATCTGTTTCATGTGTATTACACAGCTCTTTTTGACGCTCATTTGCTGGTATCAGAGTGAGGGCTTTTATCTACTGTGGGAGTCCTGTGGGAGGGAGGGGTTCTGCTTGTCACAGTATTGTCCTGCGCTGCAACCACTACATGATTTGTGTTCTGTGTATTTGCTATAATATGTTTTTTAAACAATAAAGAATGATGTGACATTATATGTGTGTAATTTTATATTTGGTGTGCTATTGATTATACATGACTCAAAAGTGGTCCAATTGTCCTGGAAATTGGTGTATGACACACTGAGGTCTCCTAAGACTCATATTTTTCTTTCTTATCTTTCTCACTTTTTATTATTATTTATTTATAACTTTATTATTGATAAATAGCTGATCTGTTCACCTGCATCTTTGTATCTGAAGAAGCCAGTAGATCACTTGTGAAACGTGTCATACAGCATTCTCTTTTCTTGTTTTAATAAAAGTTTTATTGTACTGGATTGGCAATGCCCCGTAATATGTTCTTACTGTTCTTCTCAACTTTTCATTGTGATTACAACAGCCCGGATATAAACAGTAGAAGCAGCAGCCATGATCCTATACTGCACATTGGATACCGATATTGAAACTATATCTCCATGTATCTTTGATGTGCATGTTTCTTCTTTGATCTGGTGAGTACTTTAGAACTTCCTAGGTAGCATCACCATTTGAGAATGGTTTACACTATGGAGTGCCGCTCTGCTCTTTTCTTTTATGACTAAACTATACACAGCTATTGACCCACTAAAATATGCTTAATTGTGTACTTGTAAACAGTAGAAAATTGGCAAAGCCTTTTTTTTTTTTAATTCAGGCGCAATTGGACATCCACTGAGGGCCACCAAGTTATAAACTGCTATTGATGCAGCAAAATACATGGTAGATGGTAGAAAAATTAAAACAGGTGATTTGTTTGATTCCTGGCTTCTGTTTGCTTCTTGCACTCAGAACAGTACTGTTTTTTTTTTTTTGGACCTTCCTACATGTATGTATTCACCTTGGCTTGTTTCAGAATTAACTCCTTGTATACTAATTAGGCTTCTACTGACTCTCCTGGCTTTGTCTGTGGCTTATTTTACTCCCTTCTACTCATTAGCATCTGCTTGGTCTTCTACTTGTGAGATTGTAGAAATTTTCTTCCACCTTACTTCGAAGACGTAACCGGGATCCCTAGCAACCAAGTGCAACTGGCCTAATAACAGGTTCTGGTGGAATACCTAAGTGTAACCTTATAATTAGTAAACAGAGTACTGAAGGAAGACAGGGAGTAGATTTAGAGTTTTCTGGATGTGGTCCCAGACAGTGACCCTGTATTTATTTCTCACGTCAATATTCATAACAATATCCCTCTAAGTGTGACAATATATGGCACTGTTCCAATGCAACACATGTTTGCTATGTAAACAGCTATATACAGTATGTATGTATATACCATGTGGTTGATTCTGACCTTAAAGAGACAGATTTTGAAGGGAATCTGTCACACATAGCTGTGGTTTACCTGAATAAAAAAAATATATTGATCCAAGGCTCCATTCCCGAGTGTTAATACTTTTTTTTAATATGCAAATTATTTTTGGGGCAATGAAGTCATCACTATTGCTCCTGTTTCACCCAAGCGCCACTCCTTTCTGTAGCCAGACCACCCCACACTGTTTTGATTGACAGGGATCAAGAAATGGCAAAGCATCGAGGGAGGGGCTGGCCACAGAAAGTTGTGGATCTTGAGTGCAACAACAGCAACAATGATCCCCTCAGTGCACCAAAGGCCTAATATGCATATTTTAAAAAAAAGTAACATAACTTGGAAAATTAGCCTCAAATAGAAAAGTAGAAAAGCAGTATTTTAATCAGGTGAACCACAGCTATGTATCCATATAAACAGTTTGATTAAGTCACTGGTGACATATTCACGTTAAAAACTAAAATATATTCAAGATAACCATAACATAAGACATGAGAAACTGCCCCTACCAATCAAATCCAGGTCAATTACCCTAAATTATACATATAAAAAGTATTTTTTAAGTTGCCAATAAGCAACCTATTTAAGTTAGCAAATTCCTGGATTTTTCTGGTCAAAATTATGTTATGATACAATATACTGTACCTATATCTCTTCTGGTGATACTGAAAATCTCCAGTGTCTCTATTTGTTTGTTTCTTTGGCAAGAAAGATTTGAAATTGAATAATTTATGTTACATTTCAACAAAATGTGTTTTCAATTATTTCTGCAAGTAAAGTGTAACACAGTGGTTTTGATTGACATTTATCCAGGAGAAAGAAATGATATATATGTGTATAAATGCATTAATAGACTAAACGCAGCTCCTTTTAATTTGCTCATCATGCCTGCTGTCAGATAAATTAGCATTAATTACAGTACAGACAGACCAGTTCTAACCATATTTCTTACTAATAATGAATACATATTAAAATGAATAATTATAATGAGTATGTCAGTAGCTTAAAAGTGTTGGTGTCAAAATCACTTCTGAATACATAACGTGCTTAAATACAGTACTGTGAAGAAGTTAGAGACCATCCTTTGATTTACTTAAAGGGGTTTTCAGGGTTTAGAGCTGAACCTGTACATAACCTCCACCTAGAAGTGATCCTGGTGAAGTCACCACCACTTATGGGCAGTCTATAGCTCTAGGGCAGCACTAAAGACAGCTCATTAGTGCCAGTGACATCAGCAGGATCACTTCTAGGTCGAAGTCTCCGCCTAACATATCCATAGTGAGACTTGGTACATCACCCTAGGTAAAGAAAAAGCATGAAATGTTCTGATGCTCCACTTATTCATGCTGATATTCAGGTTCAGCTCTGAACCCAGCCAACCTATTTAAAAAGCCAGCAAGTGTTTTTTTTTGTTTTTTTTATCAGTGTTGCTTGAGTCATAATTGCCATAATTTGCTCCCAAATTTATTCAGATAAACTAAAAATGTTGTTAGATAAACTTGTAGCAATTTCAAAATGAACACTTTTGTTTAGAAATGTTACTCCGGTTTTTGTAACTTTTTGAAAGAGTCGCATTTGAGAAAAATGGAGTGTACCTACTTGCCAGCCTAAACACACATTTTTCAAAAGTGACAAGGGAGGTGTAAAATGAATGACAAAAAGTTTCTAATTCTTGTGTAAAATAGTGACTGCAAAAATGTGTGACTTTTTGTGTCAGAAAACCATTGTACACGACTTAATAAATTCTTATTGAGGAGTTCATGCTAGTCGCCACATACTTTGATCCTCATTTATCAAGATCTATGAGTGCTACGCAGGCCTTATCATAAATGACATGCCTCTTCAGGCAGTCCGTGTGCCAGATCATGAGCCAGCTTGGAGCTGCTGTAGATTTCAATCATTATTTACTCCAGTTTCTGGCATAAAAAAATTAAGAATGTTTAGGGGCTGATGGCCCCAACCACAATGCCACCTTTGCCACACCTCCTTCTTTGCAAACTCTGGACAGCGTGGCGTAAAAATTGCGACAGTTGCGACTAAAAAAGACGGAATGTAAGAGTTTTGCGACTTTGTAATGCCAAAAAACCTATAGAAGGAATTATAAATTCTCCCTTTATGCCTAAACATATGTAAACACCTCTCCTCTGATTATTGATTTCAGGTGTTTTATTCACACATACTGCAAACAGGTGCAAAAAATAAAGCAAACAGTTGTGTAATTTCCACATTCAATATCAGTAGGCAAAAACTTTTACCAGCATAAATCATATGGAAAAGCTCACTACTTACTACCGAGTACAGAAATTTAATGATTTAGTAAGATAGATTGATTTTAATGATAAAGACAGAGGTTTTCGCTAAAGGTGGGACAAGGATCATTGTATGCTGTGCTACTTTGCTGCATTCAACCAATCACATACATTGAGGTTCTGCTTGCATTGGATAAATATTTACAGCTACAGTACTTTTTTATGTGCAGGAGCCAGCTAGCAGCCTAGTTTACATATAAAAAAAAATCATATGTACTGGCTTTTGACTTTTTAAGAATCTTCTTTGCAGTGCACTTAAAAAAAAAAAAAAAAAAAAAAAGTGTTGAAAACAATTTTTTTTTCAAATGAGTGTCAAAAAAACTAACCAGATGCATTGTGCAGTATCAAAGGCAGCAGTCAGTACATATATTTAGCTACAGATCCTATCCAATCGTGTATTGTTTTTCAATTTTTTTATCGTTATTTAATTAATAATACATTTTACTAGAGATAAGCAAAGCAAGCTTCGGATGCTATATCTGAAGTCGCTTTGCTCATAACTTCAGATTAATACTGTATGGATATCTGTCTCTGTTTAGTATTAGATTGTCTGTGCTCCGATAAGCCGAAATAAGTTATTCGCGACTTTGTTGATTAACTTCGGTTATTCATTTTTTAAAGAGCAAAATCACTTTAAAACTTGAAACCAAACTCAGCCTTGCTTCTGATTGGTACCTCAGAACAGAACTTCGCAGATAACTAACTTCGGCTCACTCAACTCTAACGTTTACCAAACAGATCGGAAGTATTTTGCACTGTCCATGTCAATAAATACTTTTGCTACAGGCTGTTCAATTGCACATTTTTTTCTTAAGTTGTGCAACAGTCACTTGCATTGTTGTGGATCCTATCCAACTGTACATCTTCTTTTTAAATTATTTTGAAAATGCTATTACAAAAATTCCACTCATCACAGACTAGTTAATATAAAACAAAAAAAAAGGACCACAGAAGAAAAATATCCCTAAGTCAAAACAGGGAACGATGTCCCCCAAATATATAGATATATAAGTGTATAGCGATATAATATTGTGACTATTGTGGGATATTAATCATCTAATTCCGTAACGTACAAGCTCCCTATTGGGAAGAAACAAAGAAAACTAGCAATGCTGGAGCCAAAGATAGTCCCAAAAAATATATATATCCCTTTATTTAATACATTAGTTACAAATATACATGTAGGCCACAAAAAGGATAGAGGGTAACAGGAAAAACACCATCTTGGTATACAATATATGCAAAGTTAATAAAAACTGAGTCCATATATTTGACACAGTCCAAACAACCATATATCCAACAGAATATGACAAAAGAGCAATGTCCCAACAGCAGTCATGTGAAACAAAGACTGCAGCTACATGTTAAGCATCCAACAGTGTGGGAGACATACTCACATGGAGAGTGAAGGTATACCAGGATGGCGCTACCCCGACGCGCGTTTCGGTGTGCCTTCGTCCCGGGATCAACGAAGGCACGCGGATGAAGGTGCGCGAAGCGCGCGTCGGGTAGCGCCATCCTGGTATACCTTCACTCTCCATGTGGTATGTCTCCACACTGTTGGATGCTATATGTAGCTGCAGTCTTTGTTTCGCTGCTGACTGAGACATTGCTCTTTGTCATATTCTGTTGGATATGTGTTGTTTGAACTGTGTCAATACTATGGACTCAGTTTATTAACTTTGCATATGTGATACCAGAGTGGTGTTTTCCTGTTACCTCATCTTTGTAACTACTGATATTTGTAACTAATGTATTAAATAAAGGGATATATATTTTTGGACTATCTTTGGCTCCAGCATTGCTAGTTTTCCTTGTTTCATCACAGACTAGTGTAGATGACCAGACATGTTGTTGTGCATCACTCACTGTTATTTATTTTGTGGTGGACTCTTTCCAGCAATACAGTGTGACTTCTCATGGCTAAAATAGACTTTGAAATTAAATGTCTGGTAAATGATAAAGTAGCAATGGGCAGGGTATTGGAAAATGAAAGACTTGTGCCTGTAATAGTACAAACAGCAGCACAATCTCCATCAGCCATCGGGCCAGTAGTAGTACCAGGCCATGTTTCGCTTCTGGTAGGCAACAGATTATCATTGCAGATGAAGTAGATGACATTGTGCATTGGATGGCTCAGTCACTCATCATGTCAGTCACAGCAGGATGATGTTACCTCTGAGTCTAACAATGTGCCTTGGAGCCAGTGTTCAACATTTCCTCTTGCTCCTCCTTGTGGCCCAAGACAAGCCTTTCATTTCCATCATCTCTGTCTTCACTGATGCTTCTAGTGGGGGGCCTTCTTTTTCGTAAGATAAAACAACACTCCAGGAGCTATGGAAGATACACAAGAACGATTTGATGAGTTGTGTGAGAACAGTCAGTGCTTGGGTTGCCATGAGGATAGGGGCACTGGTAGCTGTGGTGGTAGTGGAACTCAGGGAAAGTACAGAGGAGGGAATCTTGATGGTGGGAAGAAATTTATGACATAGTGCAGTCTAAGAAAAGGTACTTGAATGATGAAGATGATGATGACTATGATGATGATTGTGTTGCAGTGCTTGCAGCTTTTATGAACAGTACTTAGACATTGTGGGAGAACAAAAAAGCTGGTTTACTTTACTTGAGAAAAAACAGCAACCATTAACTGTAACATCATCATCATCAAGATGGAGACTACCAGAGATAACATTTACATCATCACCAGACAGTACATACACTAGAATAACTGCACTTGAATAAACAGTAATACTTAACACAGTACCATCTACTGTCAGCTTAAACATAGTTCCTTCAGCATTAAGCTGCAGCTGTATTTTACTGGTGGAAGGGGTGTAAAGCACACTACCACTGGAGTCATGTAAATGTGGTAGCTGAAATAATTAAATGAAATCAATCAGCAGTTATAACTAGTGATGGTGCTATGGAATGCTTGTAGATAGGGACAGGTACAGACAGTGAGCCCTGACCTGGAACCCAGCCCACTTTCCCTGCCTTCTTGCAGTACAAGCCTAGGTAGCAAGGCCACAACTAGTTGATGGTCCACGTGCTACTAAAGTGCAGAAACAAACACCATCAGAAAAAAACAACACAAAGGAATATTTGTACATGTATTGGTCAGAATCAGACGCAGTACTAAAACGTGTGACAGTGAGTAATGAAAAGACAAGCCAAGATCAAATACCAGATGGGATGCACAGTACAAATCAAGTGAGACAGAGTGTGGTCAAAAGACAAGCAGAGGTCAAAAGCATAAACAAATCCAAACAAATCCAATATGTACCTAGCTAGTGAGCCCAAACAAGACTACCACTGTCACTATATATGGTATATGGCCAGGAAGGAATTTAAAAAGAACACCTAGTCCCAGGATCAGAACCTGATAGGTCATGACTCAGCACTCCATTAATCAGAACACTAGCATATAGTAATAGAGCAGCTGAGTCATCAGCACACTGCTAGTCTCCTCCAGCACACACCCACTTTAGGAACAAAGAGCATTGCTTGTTGCTAAGGAGGATCTTGCATCACCATAGGGCATGGCTTACCTGTGCGTCTTTCACAACGAAGTTGGACATCTCACTCCTGGAGCCCAGACAGGTAAGTTTGTGACATGCTATATTAGTGATAGGGGAGATGTTTAAGCATACTAGGAGAAATGGTCATGTAGGTTGCATACTAAAGAAATTCTACTTTTAACATATCAATTTTTGCAGATGACACTCAACTGTGTAAAGTAATTGATACAGAAGAGGACAGTATACTGCTACAGATGGATCTGGATACATTGGAGGCTTGGGCAGAGACGTGGCATATGAGGTTTAACACTGACAAATATAAGGTTATGCACATGGGAAGGAATAATGCAAGTCACCCATACATACTAAATGGTAAAACACTTGCATGAAAAAGGACCTAGGAATTTTAGTGAACAGCAAACTAAGCTGTAAAAACCATTGTCAGGCAGCTACTGCCAAGGCCAATAAGATAATGGGTTGCATCAAAAGGGGCATAGATGCCCATGATGAGAACATAGTCCTACCACTTTACAAATCACTGGTCAGACCACACATGGAGTACTGTGTACAGTTCTGGTCTCCTGTGAACAAGGCAGACATAGCAGAGCTGTAGAGGGTTCAGAGTAGGGCAACTAAAGTAATAACTGGAATGAGGGATCTACAATACCCTAAACAATTATCAAAATTAGGGTTATTCACTTTAGAAAAAAGACGACTGAGGGGAGATCTAATAACTATGTATGAATATATCAGGGGTTAATACAGAGATATCTCCCATCATCTATTTATCCCCAGGACTGTGACTGTGACAAGGGGACATCCTCTGCGTCTGCAGTTTGTACACAAACATAGTAGAGGATTCTTTATGTTAAGAGCAGTAAGACTATGGAACTCTCTGGCTGAGGAGGTGGTGATGGTGAGTTCACTAAAAGAGTTCAAGAGGGACATGGATGTATTTCTGGAGTGTAATAATATTACAAGATTTAGCTACTAGAGATGGGTCGTTGATCCAGGGAGTTATTCTGATTGCCTGATTGCAGTCGGGAAGGAATTTTTTCCCCCCTTAAGTGGGGAAAATTGGCTTCTACCTCACAAGTTTTTTTTTGCCTTGCAGGATAACATGCCAAACTGGATGGACAAATGTCTTTTTCCGGCCTTATATACTATGTTATGTTACTATGTTACTATATAAAAGGGCATTCAATATCACAAGTATCTCTGACAGATGCTATAGAGTGTAAACAATACATCTTTAATCTTCAAATGCAAATAATAAAAAAAAATCATGATGCAAGAATGCTAAAACTGTTTGATAACGAAGTAGCACCATCATTCATCCATGGGTATTAACCCAAACATTGCTTCTTGGGGCTGGAGAGCGGGTGGGGGAAAGGGGGGGTATGGGTTGTTGTTACCAGAAAAAATTGCCCCAGGGAAGACATTGCTGGGGAACAGAGGAGGTAGTCCTACAGGAAAATAGATTTAGGCCACAAGGAACTTGGTTTACGCTAGGAGGTGATTGTAATGGCCCTTTATTGAACAATTATTGTCATTTTCTGTTGGTTAGTAGGATAATACTGTCTGGGTTTACTTTAATTTTTGACAGATCTTCTGGAAAATGAAATGTGGCATCTGATTGGTTGCTATGGACAACTAAGCCAGTTCCACTTTACACCAGTTTTGATAAATCTCCCCTATTGTTTTTTAGCATTTTAGTATTGGTATATTCTTTCATATTTTAGTTTGCTTGAATTCTGTTAATTTTGCCTTAATTATTGTGTATATGTTTTTGCATTTTGTTTGTTTTTGATGTTTTGATGTTATTGTATTTTTAGACATAAGATCATTTTTGTAAATTTGATTCTGGTTCAATTTGATCTCTCCCCTCCTCTCTTTTCCCATATTAGAACCACACAAATTCTGATTTGTCAGAATCAGAACTTTTTAAAAAATTCTGGTCGAATTTTGGAAATTCAGAATTGATTCACTCATCTTTAGTTACTTGAAAATGATTTTGCTATTTGTATTATCAATTTTATTCTGTGCAGTTGATTATATAATATATAGTAATTTTGTTGCCTTTATATACAGATTGTTGGTGTGTCTTCTTTTTCGGCTATGCCCCAGAACCCAAATGGAAATGTTATTTTTATTATTATTATTATTATTATTATTATTATTAATATTTCTTACACAGGAAGTCCTTCTTTTAACCAGCTTTACTATTACTCATCAGCTGAATGTTCAGCAGGGGAGTAGCTATAGGGGAAGCAGAGGAGGCGGCTGCTTTGGGGCCCAAACTCAGAAGGGGCCCACCAAGGAGGAGTAATAAACACTTTTATTGCCAGGGCCCCCTCACCAGTATTAATGACATTATATACAAAGACATTGTAGGAAACAGATGCCAAGCCTTTTCTACGAAAGCGATCTTGATTAGCCGCAGGAGTGGGGGTTGCAATTAAAAAAATTGCTGTGGGGCCCATTCATTTCTAGTTACGCCACTGATGTTTGGGAAGGCTGCCAGTGTAAAACAATGAATTAATACAAAATAAATAATTGTTGGGATTGTTTATTGAGATTGGCATTTATCAACAAGTCTTAATACTCCTTGCAGTGGCGGGGGATGCGAAAAAGTTATGTAGAGACCCACTTTTTCAGAACTGGCGTGAGCGAGGAAAAGTTGCATATTAGGAAGCAAATCCCCTTTGCGACCGAATCTCCAACAGATATCTTCCAAAAATTGGCATATATCTGATAGTAAATGACCTCCTTTGTACCACAAAATGGGAGATTTTTAAAAGCATTGTAACATCTAATTGTGAGAGGTACGTACCTTATAGTAATAAAAGGCTAAGAAACAATAAGAAACCAATGTGGATAAATAGAACCGTAAAGAAAGCAATAAATGACAAAAAGAAAGCATATAAATCACTAAAACAGGAGGGGAGCCAGGAAGCACTGATAAACTATAAGGAAAAAAATAGAATATGTAAAAGACTAATAAAATTTTCCAAACTAGATACCGAGAGATTAACTGCCAAAGAGAGTAAAACTAATCCTAAAATTTTCTTCAATTATATAAATGGTAAAAAATATAAATCTGAAGGAGTTGGCCCTCTACATAGCAATGAGGGGGGTGTTGCAGAGAGCGACGAGGATAAAGCAAAACTATTAAATATTTTTTTCTCCAATAAATTCACTGAGGAAAATAAACTGTTAGATGAAATGCAGAATGTAAAAGTAAATTCCCCATTAAAAGTGCCCTGTCTGACTTAGGAAGAAGTACAACAGCGATTTAAAAAGATTCCAATAGACAAATCCCCAGGACCAAATAGCATACACCCCCGTATACACCCCCGTAAGGGAATTAAGTGATGTCATAGCAAGACCTTTATTTCTTATATTTACGGACTCTATACTGACAGTGAATGTTCCACAGGATTGGCGCATAGCAAATGTAATGCCAATATTCAAAAAGGGTCCAAAAACAGAGCCTGGAAATTATAGGCCGGTAAGTTTAACATCTCTTGTTGGTAAACTGTTTGAAGGGTTTCTAAGATATGCTATCTTGGAGTATCTCATTGAAAATAAGCAAATAATGCCATATCAGCCTGGCTTCATGAGGGATCTGTCATACCAAACGAATGTAATTAGTTTCTATGAGGAGGTAAGTTCTAGACTTGACAGCGACGAATCAATGTATGTCGTATATCTGGACTTCTCCAAAGCATTTGACACTGTACCTCATAAAAGGTTAGTATATAAAATGAGGATGCTCGGACTGGGAGAAAATGTCTGTAAGTGTAAGAAACTGGCTGAGTGACAGAAAACAGAGGGTATTAACGGTACACACTCAGATTGGGTCACTGTCACTAGTGGGGTATCTCAAGGGTCAGTACTGGGCCCTATTCTCTTCAATATATTTATTCATGATCATGTAGAAGGCTTGCACAGTAAAATATCAATTTTTGCAGATGACACTAAACTGTGTAAAGTAATTACACTGAAGAGGACAGTTTTCTGCTACAGAGGGATTTGGATAGATTGGAGGCTTGGGCAGAGAAATGGCAGATGAGGTTTAATACTGACAAATGTAAAGTTGTGCACATGGAAAGGAATAATGCAAGTCACTCGTACATACTAAATGGTAAAACACTCGGTAACACTGACATGGAAAAGGATCTAGGAATTTTAATAAACAGCAAACTAAGCTGTAAAAACCAGTGTCAGGCAGCTACTGCCAAGGCCAATAAGATAATGGGTTGCATCAAAAGGGGCATAGATGCCCATGATGAGAACATAGTCCTACCACTTTACAAATCACTAGTCAGACCACACATGGAGTACTGTGTACAGTTCTGGGTTCCTGTGAACAAGGCAGACATAGCAGAGCTGGAGAGGGTTCAGAGGAGGGCAACTAAAGTAATAACTGGAATGGGGCAACTACAGTACCCTGGAGGGTTATCAAAATTTGGGTTATTCCCTTTAGAAAAAAGACGACTGAGGGGAGATCTAATAACTATGTATAAATATATCAGGGGTCAGTACAGAGATCTCTCCCTTCATCTATTTATCCCCAGGACTGTGACTGTGACGAGAGGACATCCTCTGCGTCTGGAGAAAAGAAGGTTTGTACACAGACATAGAAAAGGATTCTTCACAGTAAGAGCAGTGAGACTATGGAACTCCCTGCCTTAGGAGGTGGTAATGGTGAGTACAATGAAGGAATTCAAGAGGGGACTGGATGTATTTCTGGAGTGTAATAATATTACAGACTATAGCTACTAGAATTGGGTCGTTGATCCAGGGAGTTATTCTGATTGCCTGATTGGAGTCAGGAAGGAATTTTTTTTCTCCTTAAGTGGCGAAAATTGGCTTCTGCCTCACAGGTTTTTTTTTTGCCTTCCTCTGGATCAACTTGTAGAAACAGGCCGAACTGGATGGACAAATGTCTTTTTTCGGTCTTATATACTATGTTACTATGTTACTATGTTATTTGTGAAAAAAGATGGGATTAGGACAAAACCTATGAAGCAGCTTTTTTATAAAATTGTTATTTTTAATTTCTATTTTCTAATTTAATGCCATTTGCCTATAGCTGATTCAAGAATTTTTGAAAAGGAAACATTGCTAACAGCAATAGTTCTAAGGGGTTGAGGTAATTTGTTTTAGGTCTTAAAGGAGTATTCCAATATTTTCATATTCATGTCCTGTCCTGAGAATATTCCATCAATATCTGATCAGCAGGTTTCTGACACCCCGCACCGCTGACAATCAGTTGCTGGATGTCAATGCTGAAACTACACTGCTCTGTCCATTGCGTAGTGGACTGAACTTTTAACTGCAGCACTTCTCCTATTCACTTGCACTATGGTTACCAGCTCAGTCCCTTATACAATAGATAAAGCAGTGTACTACATGGGGGCTACACCTTATTGTCGAGGTTGCGGGGGTGTTAGTCAGCAGCTAATCATGACAATTGCTCCTCAATATTAAAATTCTGGAATACCACTTTAAGACTAAATTGATGAGATTACTGATATTTTGGTAAGGTTTATTTGTTAATAGTGGTTGATATCTGAGCATCTCTTCCATCCCTGTAACTTCCACATATGTCCTTTGTAAAAACAGAAATCAGCATTATACCAAAAATCTTCCGGCAGGTACATCACCTACTAATGTTTACATAACTAATATACAAATATTTTATAATAGTTTATATTAATGTTACACCATGTTGACTGGTTCCATCCTGTGACACCTTTCATTAAATGGAATCTCATGCTGAGAAGAGACATACATGTCAATATACACATTGCTGACATGTAATCATTTTTTAATCGTAGCAGGGTTAAAGGGATCACACAGTATTTACATTCAGTATTTGTCACATGTGGTTTCTGCATTGTAGAAAATATCAGTTCCTATTCCATAACATGTAAATAAAATCTGCATCAAATTAATCTCTTATATTTTACAGTAACAGCACAATAATGCTACTATGAAGCACTGTTTGTTATGCCACTCCATAATGCATAATGATGAGCAAATCAAATTTTTTCCGAACAGAATTTGTTGCAATTACCAATTTAGCAAAAATAATAAAATGAAAATATTGTAGTGAATCTGAAACTTTTGTGATTGGTTTCAAATTGCACAAACTGGCATCCGCCATTTTACAGTTCAGAAGACAACAAAACTAGGCAGGAAAAATACTGACACATGTCACAGACACTATATAAAATCCCAAATGCATTTCTAGGTCCACTGGATCCAAAATTGCGGAACGGTTTGGACCCATTAATTTAAATGGGGCTACAAAAGATGCGGACAGCACACAGTGTGATGTCCGCATCTGTAGTTCCATATCACAGCTCCGCATAAAAGATAGAGCATGACCTAGGCATCTGTAAATTTGGTTGGTCCTGTGCGTTTCTCAAAATGCTGAACGCACACGGCCAGTACCCATGTTTTGCGGATCTGAAATTTGCGGTCCACAAAACACTAACGGTCTTCAATATTTAGCCTTAAACACAGAACACAGATAGTTTAGTGTCAGGTAGAGCTTAGTCAGACAATAGCTTGTTAGTTAGATTTAATTAACTGATAGACAGAGAAGTAGGTTTTAAATTTTGACAGGACAGGAGTCAGTATGACTGTGTAAGGCTACATTCACACAAACGTATTTTGTTTCCGTGTCCGTTCAGTTTTTATTGCGGATTAGATGGGGACTCATGCATTTCGAAGGGTCCGCAAAAAATGCAAACAGCACACCGTGTGTTGTCCACATTCGTATGTCGTTCCATAGCCCCACAAAAAATATAGAGCATGTCCTATTCTTGTCCGTTTTGCGGACAAGGATAGGCATTGTTACAATGGATCCACAACAAAAACATGGACATCAAGAGGGTAAGAGGCAGAAAGAAATTTCTGAATGAATAGGCTGTTCCCAGAGTGCTGCATCAAGGCACCTCAGTGGGAAGTCTGTGGGAAGGAAAAAGTGTGGCAGAAAACGCTGCACAACGAGAAGAGGTGACCGGACCCTGAGGAAGATTGTGGAGAAGGACCGATTCCAGACCATGGGGGACCTGCGAAAGCAGTGGACTGAGTCTGGAGTAGAAACATCCAGAGCCACCCTGTACAGGCATGTGCAGGAAATGGGCTACAGGTGCCGCATTCCCCAGGTCAAGCCACTTTTGAACCAGAAACAGCGGCAGAAGCGCCTGACCTGGGCTACAGAGAAGCAGCACTGGACTGTTGCTCAGTGGTCCAAAGTACTTTTTTCGGATGAAAGCAAATTTTGCATGTCATTCGGAAATCAAGGTGCCAGAGTCTAGAGGAAGACTGGGGAGAGGGAAATGCCAACATGCCTGAAGTCCAGTGTCAAGTACCCACAGTCAGTGATGGTCTGGGGTGCCATGTCAGCTGCTGGTGTTGGTCCACTGTGTTTTATCAAGGGCAGGGTCAATGCAGCTAGCTATCAGGAGATTTTGAAACACTTCATGCTTCCATCTGCTGAAAAGCTTTATGGAGATGAAGATTTCATTTTTCAGCACGACCTGGCACCTGCTCACAGTGCCAAAACCACTAGTAAATGGTTTACTGAGCATGGCATTACTGTGCTCAATTGGCCTGCCAACTCTCCGGACCTGAACCCCATAGAGAATCTGTTGGATATTGGGAAGAGAAAGTTGAGAGACACAAGACCCAACACTCTGGATGAGCTTAAGGCCTCTATCAAAGCATCCTGGGCCTCCATAACACCTCAGTAGTGCCACAGGCTGATTGCCTCCATGCCACTGTCACTACCAGAGCTTTGAGACGTTCTCACAGCTCTGTTTCTCCACCCCTGTGATGATGTCACTACTAGAGCTTGGAGGAGTTCTCTCTGCTCTGTTTCTCCGCCCCTGTGATGAGGTCTTTACTTTCTGTTTCCTTCCTCCCAGCTGTCCCTCCTGTGGTTGATTGCTCTGCCTTTCTCCTCCTTTGCAGGGTGCGGATTATACTTTTTCATTTGAGCTGTATCTCTCGCTTGAGTATCTTCACTTGTGTGATATCTGTTCACTGGACCTGTGTTCTGCTGAAGCAAGTACTTCGGATATTGTCTGCTGACTTTGGATCTGTCTTCACTGCTGCTGCAGCTCCTTCAGTTAAGTGTGCAGACATTGTGTTTTTCTGTTTGTTTGCTGACTGGATCCGAGGTGACCCCGGTTCCGTCCATATACTGAGCAGGGCACCGGTGGCTGTGCCCCTTCCACTATTGTAGGGGTTACAGTGGTCATCAGCCTTAGGTACGTGGGCATGTCTCGATCCACCATCTGGATCTGGACATGGGCTTAGCAGCATAGGGAGAGCTTTTAGGGTCTGACAGGGGTCACTCTTTTTGTTCCCTAGTTTGGGTCCGGTCAGTAGCTAATTCACTGTGTATGCTCTTGTTGCTTACATACAGCCGTGACAGCCATGCCGCATTGAAGAAGTCATTTCTGCAAAAGGATTCCCGACCAAGTATTGAGTGCATAACTGAACATAATTATTTGAAGGTTGACTTTTTTTGTATTAAAAACACTTTTCTTTTATTGGTCGGATGAAATATGCAAATTTTTTGAGATAGGAATTTTGGGTTTTCATGAGCTGTATGCCAAAATCATCAATATTAAAACAATAAAAGGCTTGAACTACTTCAGTTGTGTGTAATGAATCTAAAATATATGAAAGTCTAATGTTTATCAGTACATTACAGAAAATAATGAACTTTATCGCAATATGCAATTTTTTTTTTAGAAAGACCTGTATACCACCTGACATATTTTTCTGAATCACAGTTCCTGTATATTGTACTGGACTCTGTCCATTTGACTATGTAAAAACATTAGTAATGCCAATGCTATTCAATCACAGTACAAAGCGTGACTATTCAAATTGTTTACCAAATGACCAAAAAGGGACACGCAATACAATTCCATAAACTTTATTAGTTGATAAAAAGACCAACAACATACACAATGTCAATATAAAAATATATATATGGCAGCAATACAAATGGTAGCCAAGACATGTGGCTCCCCTCCCATGCAAAAGAAAACACCGTTTATACTCCTATATAAGGTAAAATACCTTCTACAGCAGTGTTGACAAAAACAAACACGTCCCCAATACAAGAGAAATATAAAGAACAAAACAGTGTTCCACTTGAGCTGATGGGCAAAACCACCCATACACTACAGCAACAAAGCACATATGTTCAATAGATATATACCTGAGGGACACTTTAGAGAGGAGGACATGGGTTTCTTGTGCAGAGAGGAGAGCCAACCCCGACGTATGTTTCGCTCCGCTTTCTCAAGGAGCGTCCTTGAGAAAGCTGAGAGAAATGTACGTCGGGGTTGGCTCTCCTCTCTGCACAAGAAACCCGTGTCCTCCTCTCTAAAGTGTCCCTCAGGTATATATCTATTGAACATATGTGCTTTGTTGCTGTAGTGCAGGCATCCTCAAGCTGCGGCCCTCCAGCTGTTGTAAAACCACAACTCCCACAATGCCCTGCTGTAGGCTGATACCTGTAGGCTGTTTGGGCATGCTGGGAGTTGTAGTTTTGCAACAGCTGGAGGGCCGCAGTTTGAGGATGCCTGCTGTAGTGTATGGGTGGTTTTGCCCATCAGCTCAAGTGGAACACTGTTTTGTTCTTTATATTTCTCTTGTATTGGGGACGTGTTTGTTTTTGTCAACACTGCTGTAGAAGGTATTTTACCTTATATAGGAGTATAAACTGTGTTTTCTTTTGCATGGGAGGGGAGCCACATGTCTTGGCTACCATTTGTATTGCTGCCATATATATATTTTTATATTGACATTGTGTATGTTGTTGGTCTTTTTATCAACTAATAAAGTTTATGGAATTGTATTGTATGTAAAAAAAAAGATTAGGAGAGAGGGCAGCCTAGTAAACATGTTGATATGATGGAGGAGGAGGAGGTTGAGAAAAGGAAGATTGAACCATATACACTTTTTTGTGGTGCAAAGGGTGCATGGGAATACAGTGCATTCAATACACCATAAAAGCCACATTTAAAGTGCCTTTATGTTCAGCCGCTTTTCCTCTGGTGGAGTAGAGAAGTCATGCGCAATCCAGGCCTTGTTCATTTTGATAAGAGTCAACCTGTCAGCATTTTTCAGTTGACAGGCGGATGCGCTTATTAGTTATTATGCCCCCAGCCGCACTAAATACCCGCTCTGACAAAACGCTGGCGGCAGGGCAGGTCAGCACCTCCAAGGCGTAAAGAGCCAATTCGCGCCACATGTCCAGCTTAGACACTCAATAGTTGTAAGGCACAGAGGGATCACTGAGGACACTGACACGGTCTTCTACGTACTCCTTCACGATCTTCCAAAACTTTTGCCTCCTTGTGACACTAGGACGAGTATCTGGGTGAGGGTGCTGGCGGGTTGTCATGAAACTGTCCCAGGCCTTTGAGAGTGTTTTCCTGCCTCTGTTGGAACTGCTGTGTGTTCCCTTCATCTCCCCTACTCAGTGGTCAAGGAACTACGTACTCTGCCGCCAGCGTTGTCCACTGGAAATTTTTGGAGCAATTTATCCACAGGGACCTTCTGGTATTGCACCCACAGGGACCTTCTCGTATTGTTAGTCCTCTCCACAAAAGGAATCCGAGATGATAAGTTCTCTTTATAGCTGGGGTCGAGATGGGTGAACAACCAGTATTCGGTGTTGGCCAAAATGCATATAACGTGAGGGTCATGGAAAGGCAGCATAACATAAAGTCAGTCATGTGTGCCAGAGCCCCAACAGACAAGACTTCACTGTCCTCATCAGGAGAATCACTCTCGACCTACTCATCCCATTCCTCCTTTAATGGATTCAATGAAATTCTAGCAAACTCTGGAAGCAAACATAACAGCAACTGTAAAAAAGCAGGACTTGAAAAGAGGATGGCTTCTACCAATGGATAATGATCAAAAACACACTTCAAAATCCACAATACACTACCTTAAAAGTCACAAGCTGAAGGTCTTACCATGAACTTACAGTCCCCCAATATGAACATCATTAAATGTCTGTGGATAGACCTCAAAAGAGCATTGCGTGCAAGACGGCCCAGGAATCTCACAAAACTGGAAGACTTTTGCAAGGAAAAATGGATCAAAATCCCTCAAACAAAAACTGAAATACTCTTGACTGGATACAAAAAGCCTCTACAAGCTGTGATACTTGCCAAACTTGCCTAACTATGCACTTTTGCTTCAGGCCCTTTTTTCCTTTGTTGTTAGTTAAATAAGGGGTGCCCGAACTTTTGCATGGCACTGTATAAGATTACTAATGCTGAGTTGGCTTTTTAGCTTGACTTGCATAGAGTCCTAGGAGATCCTAGAATGTCATCTACAAGTTTTCAGAGCATTTGGAGCACTCTTGATGTAAATCTAACTGTCCGACTGCTTTAAATCAAATTTTTGTACCATTTTTTTTTTATTTTAACAAAATCTGACAGTGCAGTTTTTTAGCATGGTATTTGTTAGGCATATATATTGCTGTAAATTTGACATTGCTAAAGCAGTGTCACAAATAGGTAGGGATAAGTGCAGCCCTAACTCCACCTACACCCCTATCCCTACCTAGTGATGTCGCGAACATAAAATTTTCCGTTCGCGAACGGCGAACGCGAACTTCCGCAAATGTTCGCGAACATGCGAACATTGCGAACCGCCATAGACTTTAATAGACAGGCGAATTTTAAAAACCAAAGGGACTCCTTCTGGCCACAATAGTGATGGAAAAGTTGTTTCAAGGGGACTAACACCTGGACTGGGGCATGCCGGAGGGGGATCCATGGCAAAACTCCCATGGAAAAATACCTAGTTGACGCAGAGTGTGGAAGTTGTAATCGCAATGCGATTAATACAGGTTATATTAATCGCATTGCGAATTCAACTTAGAGCTGGGTTCCTAATGGTTGTATTTTCTAGAAATTTTAGCAATACAACCACTAGGAACCGAGCTCTAAGTTAAATTCGCAATGCGATTAATATAACCTGTATTAATCGCATTGGGATTACAACTTAGATCTGTTCCTAATGGTTGTATTGCTAGAATACAACGAAGATTGAGAATACAGCGCTAAATTCTCAATCTTCGTTATATTCTAGCAATACAACCATTAGGAACCCAGCTCTAAGTTGAATTCGCAATGCGATTAATACAGGTTATATTAATCGCATTGCGATTACAACTACTAACACTGCAGCTTCAGAATGAATCTAAGATGGATGCTGTCCTTGCTTTTTGATAGGAGGTGGGAGACTAATGTACTAGCCCTAAAAAGGGCTTTTTGCGGTACTGTCAGGACGCTGTCCTTACAGCAGAGATCTGATGAGTTTTTCAGGACTGGAGTGGACACTGAATACACTAGCCTAGCTATCGATTTCCCTATTAAATCAGCAGCAGCTACACTGTCCCTCCTCTCACTAAGACTGCAAATTCCGAATGAATCTAAAATGGATGCTGTCCAGGAGATGGGAGGGTCTGGGAGGGAGGGTATGATAATTGGCTGGAATGCGTCTGCTGACTGTGATGTAGAGGGTCAAAGTTTACTCAATGATAGGGGGTGGACCTAACATTGCATATGTTCGCCGGCCGCGACGAACGCGCACAAGCTATGTTCGTCGGGAACTATTCGCCAGTGAATAGTTTGGGACATCTTATTTGTGAATTCAACTTAGAGATGGGTTCCTAATGGTTGTATTGCTAGAATATAACGAATATTGAGAATTTAGCGCTATATTCTCAATCTTCGTTATATTCTAGCAATACAACAACCATTAGGAACTCAGTTCTAAGTTGAATTCTCAATGCGATTAATATAACCTGCATTAATCGCATTGCGAATTCAACTTAGAGCTGAGTTCCTAATGGTTGTTGTATTGCTAGAATATACCTTATATTCTAGCAATACAACCATTAGGAACTCAGCTCTAAGTTGTAATCGCAATGCGAATAATACTTACAATTATTAATCACTTTGCGAATCCATTTGATGCCTCTATTTGATTGTATATGACGGTTGACTATGACTACGACCAACGTTCTGCTGCCTCCAAAGCAAGATATCTGAACCCCCCAGGGGCCATTTGGGCGTTTTTGATAAAAAACGCATCAAAAACGCATCTGCGTTTTTATAATTTTTTCATTTTCTAGTTTATTTTTTTGTGTATTTTATATCACAGAAGGGAACGCTAAAATGGATAACTTTATTGGATATACATTAAAAGGGAGGGTCAAACACATAAACGGCCCTCAAATAACTTGACACAAAAACGAGGCGTACAAAACATATATCCCAGGGACTTGAACAAATAGGTCCCGGGTCAGTAGGTCCCTTATGGAAAGAGGCACTGCTGTAAATATCGTGTCAGTGAGAGGGGCACATTACTGCAGCAATGATTGATCTCCCAATTCTGGGAGAGATGGAGGATCGCCTCCAATAATACAGTCACGTGCAGTGCCTTCACTGTAATATATGGGCAAGATAGAGAGGGTTTGCTCCATCTGCCAGAGGCTACAACTATCACTCACTCCAGGACCCCTCGGTCGATAGAGAGAGCAGGTCAATTCACTGGGAGGCGTGGAGACCAAGTATGCTCTATGAACCCTCGTTTGGCAGAGGGAGAGCATCTAGAGGTCTCTCTGTAGCCACAAAGTATTACTAAGCTCACAAAACTGGCATAAGGGTCTGCTCAACGTGTTTCTTCATAAGAAAGAGAATCATCAGGAGCCAATCATTCCCTGCCTAAAATCAGAATACTGAGCTAATGCTGTCCCAGCACGTGGTGACAGCGTCCGGCGCTAGTTCGGCCGAACTAGCGCCGGACGCTGTCACCACGTGTTGGGACAGCATTAGCTCAGTATTCTGATTTTAGGCAGGGAATGATTGGCCCTGATGATTCTCTTTCTTATG
The DNA here is from genome assembly GCA_033119425.1 of Bufotes viridis. Taxonomy (NCBI): domain Eukaryota; kingdom Metazoa; phylum Chordata; class Amphibia; order Anura; family Bufonidae; genus Bufotes; species Bufotes viridis. The sequence goes on along the minus strand of CM065591.1, from coordinate 82,087,382 downwards.
AAGAAACGCGTTGAGCAGACCCTTATGCCAGTTTTGTGAGCTAGTAGTACTTTGTGGCTACAGAGAGACCTCTAGATGCTCTCCTCTGCCAAACGAGGGTTCATAGAGCATACTTGGTCTCCACGCTCCCAGTGAATTGACCTGCTCTCTCTCATCGACCGAGGTCCTGGAGTGAGTGATAGTTGTAGCCTCTGGCAGATGGAGCAAACCCTCTCTATCTTGCCCATATATTACAGTGAAGGCACTGCACGTGACTGTATTATTGGAGGCGATCCTCCATCTCTCCCAGAATTGGGAGATCAATCATTGCTGCAGTAATGTGCCCCTCTCACTGACACAATATTTACAGCAGTGCCTCTTTCCATAAGGGACCTACTGACCCGGGACCTATTTGTTCAAGTCCCTGGGATATATGTTTTGTACGCCTCGTTTTTGTGTCAAGTTATTTGAGGGCCGTTTATGTGTTTGACCCTCCCTTTTAATGTATATCCAATAAAGTTATCCATTTTAGCGTTCCCTTCTGTGATATTTAGTTCTATAGACGCTAGTATATATCTTGCAGGTTCTGTGAATTTTTTTTTTTTGTGTATTTTGCCACATTTGGTTGCATATTTACATTTGGTATAGGCAAATCTGGTAGTCTAGATCATGTGTCTATACCAAAACCTAGGATCATTGTTTGACAGCATATTTTCTAAGCCATGTAGCTGAATATAGATTTGGGCAGAGTAATGATCTAGACTACCATATTTGCCTATACCAAATGTAAATATGCAACCAAATGTGGCAAAATACACAAAAAATAAACTAGAAAATGAAAAATTATAAAAACGCAGATGCGTTTTGATGCGTTTTCTATCAAAAACGCCCAAATGGCCCCTGGGGTTCAGATATCTTGCTTTGGAGGCAGCAGAACGTTGGTGGTAGTCATAGTCAACCGTCATATACAATCAAATAGAGGCATTAAATGGATTCGCAAGCGATTAATAATTGTAAGTATTATTCGCATTGCGATACAACTTAGAGCTGAGTTCTAATGGTTGTATTGCTAGAATATAAAGAAGATTGAGAATATTATAGCGCTATATTCTCAATCTCCGTTATATTCTAGCAATACAACCGTTAGGAACTCAGCTCTAAGTTGAATTCACAATGCGATTAATGCAGGTTATATTAATCGCATTGAGAATTCAACTCAGATCTGAGTTCCTAATGGTTGTTGTATTGCTAGAATATAACGAAGATTGAGAATATAGTGCTATATTTGTTATCTTCGTTATATTCTAGCAATACAACTATTAGGAACTCAGATCTAAGTTGTAATCGCAATGCGAATAATACAGGTTATATTAATCGCATTGCGATTTACAATTACTATTACTGCAGCTTCAGAATGAATGTAAGATGGATCCTATCCTTGTGTTTAGATAGGAGGTGGGAGGGTCTGGGAGGGAGGGTATGCTGATTGGCTGGAATGTGTCTGCTGACTGTGAGGTACAGGGTCAAAGTTTGCTCAATAATAAAGTATAGGGGCGAACGCGAACATCGAATATGTTCGCCAGCCGCGGCGGACGCGAACAAGCTATGTTCGCCGGGAACTGTTCGCCGGCGAATAGTTCGGGCCATCTCTATCCCTACCTACTTGCACGGTCTCTCCTAACAGACCGGGTACAACTGGGCGGCAGTCCCTAGCTTACGTATCTGCAGGGGCCAAAAGAAAGGGAACAACACAGGGAGAACACAATTAATAAGACAGATCACACAGAAGCAAAAGCTTCCCAGGTCAGCACAGAATAGCAATAGAAGCAAATGGGGCTGAGGTCAAGAGTCAGGAGGCCACACAAGCACACAGGTACTATAATATCAAGTAAGTACAAGCCGAAGTCAAGAGCCAAGAGATTGTGTCAGTACAAAGGGTACACCAGGTCAGAGTCAAATACAAACCGAGTTCAGGAGCCAAGAGACCACGTCAATACAAAGGTTAGCACTAGGTCAGAGTCCAATTTAAGCCGAGGTCAAACGGTAGAAGTCGCATATACAGGATCGCAAGTAAGACCAATCACATTCAATCTGTGGCGAGCAGGTTACCTGTTTAAATAGGTCCTCATGATGGGTCACGTGACGTAACCAGCATCACATGACCAATGTCCAGCACCTCAGTACACCTAAAGCCGACTTTTTAACCCCACCTGCTAATTGTCTAGGAGATGGAGGACGCCGGCCACACTGAGGAGACGTGCGCGCCTGGGTCCTCCCCTCCCTCTTGTCACCCTGGAGACGCAGCCGTGTCTTCGCTCCTCCTCATGAGCGGTATACCAGCAGCACTGCGGAGGGAGAGCACGTCACCGGCTCCCCGTTACATGCAGTCTAGACTTTGAGAATTTGAGAGTGGTTGTATATAGTCCTAGGAGACCTCAAGTTGTCATATAATGACTTTTCAGGGCAATTGGGACACTTAAGATATGGTTCAAATTATGTTGGCTGTTGCACATTTCTTCCTCTGAAAGAGAAATATGATAATTCATGGTGCCCATTCAAATATACATAATAACATCAAGTCCTCCAGAGAAGCAGTTGTTCTAAGGGATGGTTCCCTGTTCTGACTAGTAGAGGAGTGGTCTCAAGGAGGCTCATGAGAAATCCTTTTGCACAATTAGGCATACAAAAACACAGGTTATCGTAATTGAATGTCAATGTTCAACTATCAGGGGATATATTGCCTTATGTAGAGAGCCTAAAAGGAATTAAGGGGTTTTATGTGCCAGGTAACGATCCTATGGTATTCTGGGAAAAGGGTGTACAAATAAACTCTTAGCAACCTATCCTGTAAGTCAGTGTTTGACCTTTTAAACAAGTCATGATACCTGACTTGGATAATAATCAAGCCAGCACCTCATCTGCAGCTATTTCGATGTGCAGAATGGACAGTGCAAACTTTGACAGCTTCTGATCATTATATCATATTAAAGTCAAACAATCATTCTTTGATGGATAGTTCTGGTACAATAGAAATACAGCAATTTTAGGCATACTAAAATATGTACAAAGGTCACCATTTTATGTATGGACATTAAATTCTATGTTATTCATGTGGAACAAATCTATGATCCTTTATCACAGCCTCGAGATTTGCAGGTCAATGACAGCACACAGACACGAATCTATTTTGAACCTATGTGCTTTCGTCATTAGTGAGTATACTATAGTAATTACAGAGCAGCCTAATGATAATATTAATGGCAAATGCTATAAAGCATTGAGTAATACATATGATGATTAAACATAAAGTGCCTGAAGAGAGGACTCTTCAAAAGGATACTCTGCAAGGAATCTAAATTGTTATAAAAAGAGAAAACAGGAGTGCAAGATTAACTGGCAAAACAATACGTTAAACACATGTAGAAAGCAAAACCATACAAAAAGCTGTACCTCCAAAAACATACTAGATCTCTTGATTTTTATTGTAGCCAAAATACACACATAAAAATCCTGCATACAGTAGTACTATAGCTAGGGACAAATTATGCACCATTTTGAAAGGGGGAAAAAAAACACTCTAATAATATCAGCATAACCATAAAGAACTAAGTTCCTATAAGTAAATGTATTATGACACTGGCGACTTTTTCACGTCACAAAACTGGCATATTCAAATGATAAATGTGGCCCTATATCTTTGTCCAATGGATAATAATGATCTCAAGTTATAAAGCACCAACAAAATCAGACATTACAGTATAACTAATCTACAAGTAAAGCAAGAGGAATGATGGCTTGAGACAGTTTACACAATATATGAGAAAGTAAGGGTTTCACAAAAAGGTTAAAAGTTCTTGGATTTTTCAAGGGTCCAGTCATCTTAACTAAACCTGCATGAACCAGTCACCAACCTGCATAATTTGTGCTTTTGAGTGCTTGGGGTGTTGGATACTGTTTGATGAATGGATCTGTGAATAATCTTGAAGGAGGGGTGAATGAAGATGAGTGAGATTAGTGGATTTGATAGGCTACCCTAAAATCATGTGTTTTAGTGTGTTCTTAAAACTGTGGGAATATGGAATTAAACTTGGGGTAGCTTCATTGCAGCTCAAAGGAAGTGATGACTTCAAAATGTTTGTTATAAATCATTGGTGAACAGAATGCACAGGTAGGGTAATAAACAGAGATGAGATGAAAGAGAAGATGTTGGGAGGTGCAGCACTGTGGAGAGCTTTGTGGATGATGGTCAGGAGTTTAACTTGAATTCTATGCTGTACGGGCAACCACTGGTGATAAGCGAGCATGCTCGGCTGAGTAATGGTTTGGCTCGAGCATCGCTATGCTCGGTTTAACCCGGCCGAGCACCACGTGTGTTCGTCGCATTGCTCGAGTCTCCTCCCCGCACGTTTGCTCCCAAGCAGCCAATCAAGGTCCAGGAAAAGAATTCCCTTCAGTGTAAGGCCATAGCCATGTTGGCTGTAAACAGTACACTGATTGGCTGGCCGGAACACGTGATACAAGTTGATATAGGAGGTTCAAATTATGTTGGCTGTTGCACATTTCTTCCTCTGAAAGAGAAATATGATAATTCATGGTGCCCATTCAAATATACATAATAACATCAAGTCCTCCAGAGAAGCAGTTGTTCTAAGGGATGGTTCCCTGTTCTGACTAGTAGAGCTGCTGTCCGGCTCTTGGATCATTCAGCGTCAGGGAGAGCAGACAGTAGGCAGGGACAGATAGCGTTTTTTTAAGAAGGGGTTTAATTCAGCACTATTAGGGACAGGCATCTTCAGGAAGAGACAGATAAAAAAGTGATTTTCAAGCCCTGCACTAAGTACCCAAACTTCTAAAAGACAGAAAGATTTCAGATTAGTGACATCCACAGTACGCCACCAGAAAGCAGTGTGTGCAGCAGACAATATAAAAAGGGGCTTATTCACTGCAGTGTGCCTGCTAGTGAGATATACACAGCACCATCAGAGAAATTATTTTTTCGGAGGAAATTAACCTAATTTGTGCTTCATCCGTCTGTGCGTTCAATCCACAACTGTTATATTAATTACTCCAGCAGAGAGTGATTTATATTTTGGCCATAGTTAACTAGTTTTGGGCACATCTGTGTGTGCGTTTAGGCCGCCACCGTATATATAGTATACCAGCAGAAAGTAAATTTTATTTAGGACAAATTTGTATCCAATATAGAACCACATCTGAATACAGTGTGTATATTGAAAATTCTATTATCTTGGGCCTAGTTTACTGGCGGAAATCTGTTGAATTTTAAGATATGGCACTCATAATTTGGAGTTAAAATATTTAAACATTTATTAAGCTATAAATAATATCACAGTTGTATCTAATTACAGTTGTATCTAATTACTGATTAAGAAGCTAAAAGGAGTTCATATATATAAAATTTATATACACATAGCTAATAACGCTAGTATAGTTGATTGACTATAAGAGCCCTCCTAAACCTCATACATATCGACTCCGAACAATCAGAATAGGTTATCAATACAAGATATCAATAAATGTGGTAGTTTCATATAAAGTTAATCATTTATAACCTCCATCACCTTAATATTTGGATCCTATTTGGATGTCCCGAAATGGATACATATTAAAGTTAATCATTCATATCCTCCATCACCGTAAAATTTGGATCCTATTTGGATGTACTGAAATGGATACGTATTCTTATCTAGGCAATGGTTAATCAGAATAAAAAATGGTAAAAAAAATAATAATAAAAGTGACCGCATTTGGTATGACTCAACTATTCCATGTCCCGTTTAAGAAGAGAAATCGAGTGAAAATAACTTTACTTTCGGTGGCGTCCCACCTGTTTCACATGCAGTTCAATTCCTCCTTACCTCCGTGAGGCTGGTAACCTATTGCGCTGGTCTCCACTGTCGGCGTGCCACGTGTCTATGGCTCAGAGTCTCAATGGTCCGTGGAGTTAAGGAATCCCTGTGCTGCCAGACTCTCTCAATCGGACATCTCACAGTCGTCCCTTTGCTGGTCTCGATTGCCGCAGACGCCGTGGAAGTTCCAGAGGTGAGGAGAAATCGCACTTGAGCAGATGAAAGTGTACTTTCAATCTGTATTGGCAAGCTTCAGCGTACGCTAACTCTTGTATTCATTTAAGTACTGGATTATTCCCAAATGCGTTTTAGGCCTCTTTCACACTTGCGTTGTGAAGATCCGGCGTGCACTTCCGTCGCCGGAATGCACGCCGGATCCGGGACAACGCAAGTGAACTGAAAGCATTTGAAGACTGATCAGTCTTCAAAATGCTTTTAGTGTTACTATGGCAGCCAGGACGCTACTAGCGTCCTGGTTGCCATAGTAGCATTGCGGAGCGGGGGAGCGGCATACTTACATTCCGTGCGGCCCCCGGGGCGCTCCTGAATGACGTCAGAGCGCCCAGCGCGCATGGATCACGTGATCCATGCGATCACATGATCTATGCACTAGGGCGCCCTGACATCATTCTGGAGTGTCCCGGGAGCCGCATGGAATGTAAGTATGCCGCTCCCCCGCTTCCCCTACTCTTTACTATGGCAACCAGGACTTTAGCGTCCTGGCTGCCATAGTAACCATTGACAAAAAGTTAAACGTCGGATCCGGTGATGCGCGGAAACGACGTTTAGCTAAAGGCCGGACCCGGACTAATGCCCTTCAATGGGCATTAATTCCGGATCCGGCGTTGCGGCATGTCTTCCGGATTTTTGGACGGAGACAAATCCGCAGCATTCTGCGCTTTTGTCTACGTCCAAAAACGTTGACATACTGAACTAATGCATCCTGATGCATCCTGAACGGATTTCTCTCCATTCAGGATGCATGGGGATAAAACTGATCAGTAGCTTTCCGTCCTAGAGACCCGAGGACGGAATCTCTAGGACGGAAAGCTAAAACGCTGATGTGAAAGAGGCCTTAAGGTCCCATACGGCACTGACCTCTTACTCAGTGGTAACGAGGTTACCAGCCTCACGGAGGTAAGGAGGAATTGAACTGCATGTGAAACAGGTGGGAAGCCACAGAAAGTAAAGTTATTTTCACTCGATTTCTCTCCTTAAACGGGACATGGAATAGTTGAGTCATACCAAATGCGGTGACTTTTATTATTATTTTTTTACCATTTTTTATTCTGATTAACCATTGCCTACATAAGAATACGTATCTATTTCAGTACATCCAAATAGGATCCAAATTTTACGGTGATGGAGGATATGAATGATTAACTTTATATGAAACCACCACATTTATTGATATCTTGTATTGATAACCTATTTTGATTGTTTGGAGTCGATATGTATGAGGTTTAGGAGGGCTCTTATAGTCAATCAACTATACTAGCATTATTAGCTATCTGTATATAAATTTCATATATATGAACTACTTTTAGCTTCTTAATCAGTAATTAGATATAACTGTAATTAGATACAACTATGATATTATTTATAGCTTAATAAATGTTGAACTATTTTAACTCCAAATTATGAGTAGTGTTGAGCGCGAATATTCGAATAGCGAATTTTTTTAGCGAATATCGGCACTTCGCTAATTCGCGAATATTTCGAATATTCGTTTTTTTTTGTTTTTTTTTTTTGTTATATTTTTTTCTTTCCCACTTCACAACAGTAGTTCTTACCTGTCCTGAGGATTCCTGGCTTCCTGGCTGCTCCAGTCAGTGCCCATTGCCGCTTCTGCCGACTTCCGTGCTCATGGAGCGTCCCCAACCATGGGAACGTCTCCATATACTAAAATGTACTGTCGGATTTGAGGAATTACGTTGAAATCGCAATGCGATTAATTTAAGTTATATTAATCGCATTGCGATTACAACTTAGCACTGCTATCTTACATAGGCTAGAATTAACGAATATGGAATATAGCACTAGCAGTGCTAAGTTGAAATCGCAATGCGATTACTTCAAGTTAAATTAATCGCATTGCTAATTCAACTTAGCACTGCTGCTATATTCCATATTCGTTAACTTCGCTCATTCTAGCAAGCTGACCCATTATAAACCCAGCTCTAAGTTGAAATCGCAATGCGATTAATATAACTTGAATTAATCGCATTGCGATTTCAACGTAATTCCTCAAATCCGACAGTACATTTTAGTATATGGAGACGTTCCCATGGTGATGGGGACGCTCCATGAGCAAGGAACTTTATGGTTGGCTTGGTAGAATTAGCAAATAGCGAATATGACGAATGTATTCGTCACATTCCTCAAAACGAAGATAACGAAGTATTCTACATCTTCGTTTTAGCAACCTATTCGTCAACTTCGCTAATTCTAGCAATCAAATAGCAAGGTTGACTATAGAAACAGCTGTGTTAAATTCGCTATGCGATTTTTTTTTAATAGAATAATTATATTACTTGATATAATTATTATAATTATTCTATTTATTAAAAAAATATATAAATAATCGCATAGCGAATTAAACACAGTTGTCTCTATAGTCAACCTTCCTATTTGATTGCTAGAATTAGCGAAGTTGACGAATAGGTTGCTAAAACGAAGATGTAGAATACTTCGTTATCTTCGTTTTGAGGAATATGACGAATACATTCGTCATATCCGTCATCTTCGCTATAATTCTAGATATGAAACCAATAGGAAAGTAGCCTTAAGTTAAAATCGCAATACGCGATTATTTAAATCGCATATTAATCGCGGTAACTAGAATAATGACGAATATTCGATTTCGACGAATATGAAACGAATATTCATTCGAATATTCGCGAATTTCGTCGAAATCGAATATGGCACCTGCCGTTCATCACTAATTATGAGTGCCATATCTTAAAATTCTGTTATTTTTCCATTTGGGTGTGTGGAGCTAACACCAATCCGATATTGAGCACCATCATTTCCACCTTTCGTTGGTAGAGCCACCTCTTTTGTTATTTCTTGGTTTTTGGTTCCAATACCGAACTATATCTGAATACAGTGTGTACATTACAAATTCCATTATCTTGGGCCTAGTATACTGGCCGACATCTGTTGTATTTTTCTTCCCATACTGAACTACATCTGAATACAGTGTGTATATTACAAATTCCATTATCTTGTGCCTAGTTTACTGGAGGAAATCTGTTGTATTTTGCTTCCAATACTGAACTACATCTGAATACAGTGTGTATATTACAAATTTCATTATCTTGGGCCTAGTTTACTGGTCGACATCTGTTGTATTTTGCTTCCAATACCGAACTATATCTGAATACAGTGTGTACATTACAAATTCCATTATCTTGGTTCTAGTATACTGTCCGACATCTGTTGTATTTTGCTTGCAATACCGAAATATGTCATTATATAGTGTGTACATTACAAATTCCATTATCTTGGGCCTACTATACTGTCTGACATCTGGTGTATTTTGCTTGCAATACTGAACTATATATGAATACAGTGTGTATATTACAAATTCTATTTTTTGGGCCTAGTATACTAGCCAAAATCTGTTGTATTTTGAATCCAATACTGTACTGCATAAGTAAACTGTGGCTTTAGTGGCCAGTAAAACAATCTGTGCCAAATCTACAGACAAAACCCTTAATATGAAGAAGGCGAGCACAAAGGGATGGGGAAGTGGGCGTGATGCTGATGGTGCACGCAGAGGCCTGGGCGCAATGAAACTGTGCCTGCTGCCAGTGCACCTGAAAAAAATAAATATAACTATACACAGCTTCATGTCCAAATTAGCTGGGCGGCGCAGTACTACACTGTCGGACCAGTGCAAACAGTTGGTCGGTTAGATTGCGGAAGATAATGCTTCCAGTCGGTTAAGCACCACCCTCTTTTCCTCCAGGTACAGTCTCTGTAGCCAAGAGTCTGGTCAACCAAATTCTCACTCTGATCATCCTTCCTTCCAACATGTAGAGCCTTGCTAAACGAGTGATCCCACACTCGGATATTCTGAGGAGCTCTTTCCAGCACCACTATTAGAATTGGCCCTCTCACCCAGCACACTTGAAGAGGGACCCGAGATATTGTGCCCTGATTCCCAACCTCTTGAGCTTTCGCAGTTGCAAGAAGATGACGTTGGTGATCGGCAATAATTGTTTCACGAGGAGGAGGATGATGAGACACAGTTGCTAAACACTCAGGTTGATGTTAGGTCAAGTCAGAAGGATGAGCAGAGTGAGGAAGTGGAAGAGGAGGTGGTGGATAATGAGGTCACTGACCCAACATGGGAAGGTGAAAAGCCGATCGAGGATAGCAGTACAGTGGGGGAGGGATCCGCAGCATTGCAACAGTCTTGAAGAGGCAGTGGTCTTGCAAAAGGGAGATGTCGGCCAACACCAAACAGGCCCGCAATTGTTACACTGAGCACCCCATGCATAAATTTACCTTGCCAAGGGGTAGGTGTTCAGTAGTATGGCGTTTATTTGAGGAAAGCACAGACGACAAAAGAGTGGTAGTTTGCAACCTGTGCGGTACCAAAATGAGCTGGGGTGTGAACACTAGCAACCTTACCACCATCAGCATGATCCGCCAGATGGCATCCAAGCAACCTAATAAGTGGGCTGAATGCCTGGGTCCACAATCTGGGTCTGCCGGTCACACCACTGCCTACTCTTCCCCTGTGTTACGCACTGCTTGCCAATTCCCTGTCGAAGACGGAGACCCGGATGCCCCTCACCCTGCACCTGGACCTTTGCATAAACCTTCAGCAACAATATCTACTTTCCTGTCCAAGCGCAGCATGCAAATGTCGAAAAAACAGCGATTTGAATGCAAGTGCAAATGCCCAACCACCCGCCCACCCACAGGCCAAAGCACTAAATGCGAAACCTTCAAAATTACTGGCCCTTGAACTGTTGCCATTTAGGCTTGTGGACACTGAGGCCTTCTGCAGCCTGATGTCGGCGGCCGTGCCTCGGTACCCAGTCCCCAGCCACCACTATTTTTCACGGTTTGCCGTGCCCACCTTACACCAGCATGTGTCTGTATCCCAGAACATTACCCGTGCCCTGACCAGCGCACTTACTGGAAAGGTCCACCTCACCACGGACACATGGACAAGTGCTGGTGGCCAGGGATGCTACATTTCCCTGACCGCACACTGGGTGAATGTTGTGTAGGCCGCGAGTGGGTCGTACCCTGGGATGGTACAGGTGCAACCCACGCCCAGGATTGCGGGCCCTACGTCCATCAGGGTCTCCGCCAGCAGCTGTTACTGGCTCCAACTCCCACTTCTCCTCATCTGCCACCTCCTCCTCCACTTCCACCAGCAGTCAGCCATCTGTCGCTAGCTGGAAGCAGTGTAGCACTTGTGTGGGTAACCGTCAACGGGCCATGCTGAAGCTGATCTGCTTAGGGGACAAACAGCACACCGACACAGAGCTGTGGCCGTATATAAGGGACCATACCGAGCCGTGGCTCTCACCACTCAACCTACAACCAGGCATGGTTATGTTTGGCAATGGCCGTAACTTGATGGCGGATTTGGAGCTCGGCAAACTGACACACATTCCATGCCTAGCCCATATCTTAAACTTAGTGGTTCAGCGGTTTGTCAAAACCTACCCCAATTTTCAGGAGCTACTAGTGAAGGCGCGCTGCTTGTGTGCCCATTTCCGCAAGTCATCCACAGCTTTAGCCGGTCTGTCAACGCTGCAGCAGCACTTGCAGCTTTCAGCTTAACGACTGTTGTGCGACACTTTCATGACACCCCGCCAGCAACCTCACCCTGAAGCGCGGCCTAGTGCTACAAGGACTGAAAAGTTTTGGAAGATGGTGAAGGAATACATTGCAGACCGTATCAGCGTCCTAAATGATCCCTCAGTGCCTTACAACTACTGGGCGTCCAAGCTGGACATGTGGCACTAACTTACGCCTTGGAGATGCTGGGATGCCCTGCCGCCAGCGTATTGTCTGAGCATGTATTTAGTGCTGCTGGTGGCATTATAACAGATAAGCGTATTCGCTTGTCCACTGACAATGCTGGCGGGTTGACTCAGATAAAAATGAACAAGACCTGGATCACCCCTGAGTTCTCCACTCCACCGGAGGAAAGCTGATCTAATGAACAAAAATGCAATTTACCTGTATGCTTTAGAATGTACTCAATCCACAAGATTCAGATGCACCCTTTTCTCAACAAAAAAATGGTATATATTTTAATCTTATTCTCTCCTCCTCCTCTTCCACAGTATATATGCCCTCACTACAATATTTTGTAGGGTCCGCTCACCGTCAGGCACTCGCCCCTCACCTCCAATTTTTTATATGGTCTGCTCACCTGCAGGCCATCACTGCAATGTTTAATTGAGTTTGCTCACCTTCAGGCCCTCACCTCTAAGGTTTTATATGGTCTGCTCACCTTCAGGCCCTCACGTCCAATGTGTTATATGGTCTGCTCACCCGTTGGCCATTACCGCAATTTTCTTTGGGGTTCGCTCACCTTCAGGCCCTCACCTCCAAAGTTTTATATGGTCTGCTCACCTGTAGGCCATCACTGCAATGTTTAATGGGGTTCGCTCACCTTCAGGCCCTCACCTCTAAGGTTTTATATGGTCTGCTCTCCTTCAGGCCCTCACATCCAATGTGTTATACGGTCTGCTCACTGGTAGGCCATTACTGCAATGTTTTATGGGGTGCTCTTACCTTCAGGCCCTCACCTCCAATGTTTTATATGGTCTGCTCACTTGTAGGCCATCACTGCAATGTTTTATGGGGTTTGCTCAACTTTAGGCCCTCAACCATAATGTTTTACAGGGTCAGCTCAGCAGGAGGCCCTCACCTCTAATGTTTTAGAGGGTAACAAGCTGGCCCTTGCTCCAAATGTTTTGAGGGTCACCATCAGGCCATTAATCATAATTTATGTGTATGATGCCCTCCTTTATGTGTAATAAAGGATGTATTGGAGTGCCGGTTCCTTGCAATTTTTGACAGCCCTTTCACTTAGTGCATAGGCTTTATGAGTGTAGCAGTGTACCTGAACAATTGTAGCACCATGTAAATGAGGCCCGTCTTTATGTGATATACAGGCTGTGTCAGAGTACTTCTTCCTTGTCATTTTTGGCAGTACTTGCACTGTACATACAAGTAAATATACAGTAAAGAATGTTTCCTAACAATTTTACCTCTAAAGATGTTTTTTTTTTTTTTTTAAGGGGATTTTGGGCGTAATTTTGTCGGTCTGTAAAAGTGGCAGACAACTAGGACAACATGGTTCCCAGCAGCGACATTGGAGTCCAAGATGCACCCAGACATGGTCCTCATGCTGTTCCAGATCCATTTCTGTGGTATTTCTTTCACTTTCTGACCTTTTCCAAAGGACCAGGCACCCTCCCCTTATCCGAGCAGGGGTTGCCTGGTTGTCTCCTAATAACTTCCCTTATACTCGGGTGCTCGGCCGAGTGCACGAATATTGCTATGTGTTCGGACCGAGTACCCGAACACCCGAACACTTTGGTGCTTGCTCATCACTAGCAACCACTGCTGTGACAAGCACAGGGTGGAGGCATTGGTGAAGCAGTTGGACACATAGGTGAGCTTGACTGCTTGCTTCCAGATTGTTAAGACAAGGTGAAAGAAGTTTTCATATAGAGTACTATCTCTTCTTGCTGCAGGAGAGAGGATCAATAGGAAGTCTAGGATCCCGTGTCTATGATGTCTCCTGCAGGGAGGAGAGACAGAACTGTGTATGCGCGATTCTTTCCCCTTGTTCTAGCGATCGGTACTGCTTTCAATCTTCAGACCCCGACCCATCAAAACCATTCACTTACTCTGACATATCAGATACATTTTTATCATTCGATTATTGTTAAGAAAATATGGTACTTACAGAAATACTATACTCTAGCAATATATGCTGATATATGATACAGCAGTAGAACTGAGCAAATCTTTACAAATGTTCTTCTCCTCAGATCCTACCATAGAATGGGGTGTATTAACCTCTCTCTGCATCTGGACGAAACTGTACATCCAGATTGCATGTAATATACTGCAATTCGACATATAGTTAAGTCCAAGAATGTGTCACACAACCGGAGTGTCCATGGTCACGGACGGTGGAGACACTGGAGCAACTGGCAAGAGACCAATCAGAACAGTCCCTTGCCGGTGATTGCTTAGATTGGTAAGTCTGTACAGTCTAACCAATCGGATGGGTTTTTCAGTGCAAAATGCCAGTACACTCTGATCTCTACAATTCCTATTGTTGAGATCAGAGCCTGTAATCAGGTACCCCCTATTTGACCTCCTTTTAGCCTCTGTTTCTCCCTCAGTTTTCCTGCTGCCCCCTCAGTGTCCCTGCTGCCCCTGTGTGCTCCATGCCACCCATGTCCATTAGAGTGATGTGATGGCAGCAGCTCAGGAACTGAGCTACCTCAATCAGCAGTGGGTGTCAGCTGTAACATACAGCTGACACTCTGCCACTACAGCTGAGATTGGTGCTGGCACCGATCCCGTCCATGTAACTCCTAAACTACACATAATTGGTATTGCCATATCCATAATGACTAGAGAAGAGCAAATTTCTCAAAAATTTTATTTGGTCGGTTTACCGAATTTTCCGAAAAGATTCGATCCAAATTTATCTGTGGCGAATTGCATTAAAAAACTGCCATTTACTGGCTGCAGAACCTGTAAAGTGGTGTAGAACACTGAGTCTTGCAGTACCACGCATAGGAAATCTGCTGTGGTAGTGAAACAATACTGTGAGACAGTAGGACATGCAGATGACTGGCTTCGCTCTTAAAATCACTTCACTCATTTGGTCAAATAAGGGGCCAAAACTGACTAAATAACTCAAGTGTGAACTCAACCTTACAGGTCAACGTTAGCTCCAGGTATAAAGAATCATGCAGAGGCCCAAGATCCTACTATAGCGTTAAGGAGCTCACTCCTTTTACACAGTTGTCAGCTGATTCCACATTGATGTCTATACAATCTGTTCTGTTAAACTGTAATGATTATAGGTGCCGCGCGATGCTCTCCCTATTATCCCCCTCCTGTGTGAGCTCACTCTATTAGGATGTAATTCTATACAGCTAATTTTGCGTACCTGATCTACGACGCACGCTGTTCCTGTATGTCCTCTTTCATCCAACTTCAGCGCACATTCCAAGGAGGGAGATTCAAAGGAGGCTTTTCCCTATTTCTTCTATACTTTAACTACGCTGCCCCGGCAGTTAAAGTATAGAAGAAATAGGGAAAAGCCTCCTTTGAATCTCCCTCCTTGGAATGTGCGCTGAAGTTGGATGAAAGAGGACATACAGGAACAGCGTGCGTCGTAGATCAGGTACGCAAAATTAGCTGTATAGAATTACATCCTAATAGAGTGAGCTCACACAGGAGGGGGATAATAGGGAGAGCATCGTGCGGCACCTATAATCATTACAGTTGCAACTTAGTAAAATAACAGTGGGAGCGATACCACTGCGGTACCGCAGCGAGAGACTTAATCTATATCAGGTGTAGCGCCAGTGTAACAACCTTTACCTGTTCAGTTAAACGCTTATACAAGTAGAGCCCCCCTGACAGAGTGGAGAGGGTGTCAGCAGTAAGTTTGTGTTGACGTCAATGTTTATTTTGCCCTTCCTCTGATCCGTCAGAACAATAACCACCCAAAAATGGATCCTGTCTGTTGAGCATCTGCCTTCACTTGGCCGGCATTTGGTTAGTAATCTATAAGTATTGCGAAAACCAAAAAAACAGGAGTGGATCCAAAATAGAGCTGACATGTGAATGGAATCTTTGCAAGTCTTCTGTGTTTTGTACCCACTTCTGATATTGATACCCAATCATAAGCCAATTCTGATGCAATATAGTGACCATGTCATATAGGCCTTACAGCTGCTACATAGACATAATCCGTAGCAGATCTCATTTTTCCTTCATTCTGACTGATCAGAGGAAAGGTCAAATAAATTATGATGTTAACCAGGCCAAAAGGCAAAATAATGGCCCAGTCATGAAGTAAGGAAGGTGGAAACAGCATGAGAAGTCCACAGAGTGGCCCGGTGACAGTGTGGTGAGGAAGGAGCAGAATGAGGAATGGCTGAATGACAGAGTGGTGAGGTGTCAGCACCAGGAGGAGTCCACAGAGTGGCCCAGTGACATAGTGTTGAGTTGACAGCAGCATGAGGAGACGATCGAGTGGCCCAGTGACATAGTGTTGAAGTGGCAGCAGCATGAGGAGACCACAGAGTGGCCTAGTGACATAGTGGTGAGCTGGCAGCAGCATGAGGAGACCACAGATTGGTGATTTGGCAACAGCAGGAGGAGACCCTAGAGTGGTGAAGTGTCAGCAGCATAAGGAGACCACAGTGACAGAGTGTGGAGGTGGCTGCAGCATGAAGAGACCACACAGTCTTGAGGTAAAAATGTTACCATAGGATGAGAAAGGCACTCATAGGGTGAATATGTAAAGGTGGCACAGCGTCCTTAAAAATTAGGTGAATTTGTAATGCTCACTTGTTCGGGTTGCGCCGAATTGGGTGCAACCGCAATGAAGGTCGGCTGGATGAACCGTGTATCAGATTGGAGCTGCCGGATGTGTCCGAACCTAGGGGGAGGGCCAAGTCACCACTTGGTTGAGCAATGGAACTAGTAACAAAGCTCATCACGATGTACAGGTTTATTGAGAGACAACACGTTTCGGGGTATGCATGACCCCTTTATCAAGTCTACAGGAAACATAAACCATAAAACATGTATGTACAAGTAGTTTTTACTTTTACTTTCCCTCCATCTAAGTAAAAACTGCATTGCCGCAGGTCCAGCAATCGACGATGACAAGGCTGCTTCTGGTGGTGATGGTGACCACAACTCTTCCTCTTCATGCTCATCAACGACCTGATCCAGCACTCTTCGCAGGGCACCCTCCAGAAAAAACGCATATGGGATGAGGTCGATTATGTTGCCTTGGGTTCGACTGACCAGGTTTGTCACCTCCGCAAAAGGACGCATGAGCCTACAGCCATTGTGCATGAGCGTAAGGTAACGCGGCCAAAAAATACCCAGATCCGCAGAGGCCGTCCTCTTTTTTTTAAATAAAAAAAACTGTTGTTACCAGTTTAACATCTGATTTGTCCCCTATCAGGAATAGATTTTAAGAACAGGGAGTTGGAAAAAGATGGTTGGTCGGTCGCCTTCCTTCCAATTTAGGGGACTACGCGTGCGCCGTGCAATGTACTGTGCCACCCTATATGAGTGGTGTGTTAAGTAGTTCTATTCCTATCAGTTCAATCCCTGTTATGTCCCCTGTCAGGGGATGTGAATAGATTTTAGGAACCGGGAGATGGAAAAAGATAATTGGTCGGTCCTCTAACTTCCAATTTGGGGCACTGCGCGTGCACCGCGCAATGTACTGTGCCATCCTATATTAGTGGTGTGTTAAGTAGTACTATTCTTATCAGTTTAATCCCTGTCACGTCCCCTATCAGGGGACGTGTATGGAATAGATTTTAGACAACCGCAAAGAGTTGTCAATAGTTGACACACTCATGACATAAATTTTATTCCTCTATGCTTCAATCTTGGTGTAGTGATGACTGTGCTCGTGCGCACGTTTGGGAGATTGCAGGCGATGGCGGTTTTTCAAAGACTATGGTCGTGCTGAGGTAGTTCAGTGACCGTTAAGTAACCCAGAAAACAATGATTCTGCAGTGTGCTTTAATGATCACCTTAGATGATCACAAAGAAAATTAATGTTTTTTCTATTAAAAATTTTCCTGCCGATCGCTTTTGATCTGTTCACAATGAAGCAATGACCTTATAATCTGGGGTGTGCCAACATTGCCAACACACTCAGAGGTGATCGCTTCATTGTGATACGCAAGCCCATTCACCAAAACAAGGTAATAATCAAGAAGGGGAATCGACACATGAATATGCCTTTTTTTTGTTTTGTTTTGTTTTTGCAGCCACAGTGCAGCACCAGAGGCCAGAAAAATTAGGCATGTACACATGCCTGAAAAATTAGGTATTGTTGCAGCCGCTGATGTAGTAGCGGCTGGAAACATTGATGTTTTCCAGTCAGAACGTGTACTAAAACATTGCGGCTTGAACCCTAGTTTTGTAGCGGAGAAGTCACGCAAGTCATCCAGCATGCAGAGATTAAATACAGCAGCGTGGGGACCATTTTTAGCCCAAGGCATCTCATCAGGCCTTTTTTAGTCAAATGTATCCCCCACTGTCAGTCCCTTCGGTATCCACGCCTCATTCATCTTAATAAAGGTAAGGTAATCTAGACTTTTTTGACTTAGGCAACTTCTCTTGTCAGTGACAATACCTCCTGCTTCACTGAAGGTCCTTTCTGACAGGACACTTGAAGCGGGGCAGGCCAGAAGTTCTATCGCTAATTGGGATAGCTCAGGCCACAGGTCAAGCCTGCCCACCCAGTAGTCAAGGGGTTCATCGCTCCTCAGAGTGTCGATATCTGCAGTTAAGGTGAGGTAGTCTGCTACCTGTTGGTCGAATCGTTCTCTGAGGGTATACTCCAAAGGGCTGTGACGATGCGTAGGACTTAAAAAGCTCTGCATGTCCTCCATAAACAACACGTCTGTAAAGCGTCCTGTCCTTGCCGGCGTGGTCGTGGTAGGAGGAGGATCACTTTCACCTCTTCCCCCGTTAGATTCCCGTTGTGCTGTGACATCACCCTTATACGCAGTTTAAAGCATACTTTTTAACTTGTTTTGGAACTGCTGCATCCTTTCCGGTAATTCGGTAACATTTTAGCCACTTTATGCTTATAATGGGGGTCTAGTAGCATGGCCACCCAGTACAGGTCGTTCTCCTTGAGCCTTTTTTTACGAGGGTCCCTCAACAGGCATGACAGCATGAAAGACCCCATTTGCACAAGGTTGGATGCCAAGCTACTCATCTCCCGTTCCTTGTCCTCACTGATCTCATTGAAGGTCTGTTCTTCCCCCCAGCCACGTACAACACCACAGGTCTCAGATAGGTGACAACAACGAGCACCCTGGGATGCCTGCTGTGGTTGGTCTTCCTCCTCCTCAAAGCCATATTCCTTCTCTGACTCCTCTTCCTCAGACTCCTCTTCCAGCGATGCTGCAGGTCCAGCAAGCGATGATAATAAGGCTGTTTCTGGTGGTGATGGTGACCACAACTCTTCCTCTTCACGCTCATCTACGGCTTGATAAAGCACTCTTCGCAGGGAACGTTCCAGGAAGAAAACAAATGGGATGAGGTCGCTGATGGTGCCTGCGATGCGACTGATTAGGCTGGTCACCTACTCAAAAGGACGCATGAGCCTACAGGCATTGCGCATGAGCGTCCAGTAACGTGGCAAAAAAATACCCAGCTCCGCAGAGGCTGTCCTAGCACCCCGGTCATACAAATACTCGTTGACGGCTTTTTCTTGTTGGAGAAGGCGGTCGAACATTAGGAGTGTTGAATGCCAATGTGTCGGGCTGTCGCAAATCAAGCGCCTCACTGGCATGTTGTTTCGCCGCTGAATATCGGAAAAGTGTGCCATGGCCGTGTAGGAACGCCTGAAATTGCCACACACCTTCCTGGCCTGCTTGAGGACTGCATTGTACAATCAGATTCAACACATGTGCCATGCACGGCACATGCGTCAACTTGCCCAAATTCAATGCCGCCAACAGATTTCTTCCGTTGTCACACACCACTTTGCCGATCTCCAATTGGTGCGGGGTCAGCCACTGATCCACCTGTGCATTCAGGGTGGACAGGAGTGCTGGTCCGGTGTGACTCTCTGCCTTCAGGCAAGTCGACCCCAAGCCAGTGTGACACTGTCGTATCCAGGATGTGGAATTGCCCCCGGGGAGCTGCAGGGTGCAGTTGATGTGGAGCAAGACGCAGCAGCAGAGGCTCATCCGAGGAAGTTAGCAAACAGGATGGAGTAGCAGGAGTAGAGGAGGTGGCAGCAGGCCTGCCTGCTAGTCGTGGCGGTGTCACTAACTCTGCTGCAGAGCCACGCATGGAATGGCAGCCTTCAGCAGGTTTACCCAATGCAGAGTGCACGTGATATACCTGCCCTGACCATGCTTTGCAGACCAGGTATCAGTGGTCAGATGGACCCTTGCCCCAACACTGTGTGCCAGACATGCCATGACTTCCTTTTCCACAATAGAGTACAGGTTGGGGATTGCTTATGTTAAAAAAAACAAATTTGGCTGGGTACCTTCCACTGAGGTGTCCCAATAGCAAAAATTTTTTGGAAGGCCTCAGACTCCACCAGCTTGTATGGTAAAAGCTGGCTGTCTGATAGTTCCGACAAGCCAGCTCTCAGACGCTGAGCATGGGGGGGACACTTCCTTGACAGACACCTGACTGTTGGCAGATGAGCAGGAACTGCTGAAGGTGAGAGGCGGAGTGGCGGGTGGTTGAGAGGGGGCAAGAAGGACAGCAGTGGTTGACGTGGCTAAAGATGCTGGACCAGGAGGAGGATGGTGGCTTTGAGTTTGTGTGCTGCTTTTACTCATGTGTTGATCCCATAGGCGTTTGTGATGTGAGATCATGTGCCTTCGCAAAGCAGTTGTACCTAGGTGGGTGTTGGACTTTCCACGACTCAGTATCTTTTGGCACAGGTTGCAAATGGCATTGCTGTTATCAGAGGCAGACAGACCAAAAAAAATGCCACACTGCTGAGCTTTGCAATGACGGCATTCTGGTGGCGGCAACAGCATGCGTTGATTGGCGTGCTGTCTGGCTGACCCCGGGTGCGATACATGCTGTGTGATTGTGCCACTAGCTCCTTGTGACGACCTCCTCCTGCTTCCAACTCGTCTCCTCCTCTCTGTCTCCCCATCTGAACTTTCCCACTGTTCTTCTTCTCTTCAAGCGGGCACCCACGTGACATCCACAGACACATCGTCATCATCAACTGCTTAACTTGTATCTGAGAACTCCGCAAAGAAAGCAGCAGTGGGTACAACATCATCATCATCACACCGTACGTCCATGTGTGTAATCCTGCCTGACTGAGACATATCCCTGTTATCTACATCCTCTGGCAATAATGGTTGCGCATCACTAATTTCTTCCAACTGATGTTTGAATAACTCCTCTGACTGATCAAGTGAAGCGGCTGTGATACTAGTGTTGGTGGTGGCGGCGGGCAGGCGAGTGGTAACTTGAGAGGTGCCCGAAGCTGAGCTGGAGGAGGATGGTGCGACAAGGTTCCGAGCGGAAGCTGTAGAAGAATGGATGTCCTGTGTAAGACCGTCAACTATGTCTTCAGAATTTTTCGAGTTCAGGGTATGTGGCCTCTAAACACTGGGCATTATTCTAGGGCCAAAGGAAAACACAGCAACCGGACGGCCCCTGCGGGGGTTGGCCTGCCTCTGCCTGTCATTTTTTTTTGAATATTGGTACTATGCGTGCAAGGTACTGTGCCACCTGATATGAGTGGTGGGCACTGGCAGTGGGCACAGTACAGTCTGTGTAAGCCTGACACACACTGGCAGGCAACTGAAATTATATTGAAGGGTAACAATTAAATGACTTTTTTATCTGCAAGGTACTGTGCCACCCGATATGAGTGGTGTGTGCACAGTACAGTCTGTGGGCCTGCGGCCCCTCACACACGGGCAGGCAACTGCAATATAATATATATAGAAAAGGAAAAAAAAAAAGCAGACTGATGTACCAGCCCTAAAAAAGGCTTTTACTGTACTTACAGCAGATGAGTATTTGAGGACTGGAGTGGACACAGAACACTATTAGCTAACACTTTCCCTAGAATCCCTATATTAATTTAGCAGCAGCAGCACTCTCCCTTTTTTTAACTAACACTGCAGCTTCAGAATGAATCTAAGATGGATGCTGTCCTTGCTTTTTGATAGGAGGTGGGAGGGTGTGGGAGGGAGGGTATGCTGATCGGCTGGAATGTGTCTGCTGACTATGAGGTACAGAATCAAAGTTTGCTCAATGATAATGTATAGGGGGCGGACCGAACATCGCATATGTTCGCCCGCCACGGCGAGCGCGAACAAGCGATATTCGCCGGGAACTGTTCGCCGGCGAATAGTTCGGGACATCTCTACTGCCCAGTAGTCCAGGGAATCTTCGATGTGTTGTGGCACGGTGCACTCCCAGTATGCCACAACCTGCTGGTTCAGGTTTTGCTCTATGTCTAGGTGCTGCTGCTGGTGAGTAGTTTCTTCAGTAGGTGGGTAAAGAAAACTGCTAATCAGCAACTCTAGACTTAAGTTGCTGCTGATGGAGCTGGTACTGCTTCTTTCCTGCCACCCCCCAGCAGCAATGGCAGTGGAACGTGAGCGCAGAGGACCCCCCAGTCAGACCTGAGGATGGGCGATGGCGCACATAGGCAGTGGCCAACTGACTACATATAATGTCTCGATAATCGTTCAGTTTGTCCTCCCTTTCAGCTTGTGTAAAAAAGGCGCCCATTGCCTCCTCTTCCTCATCGCCTCTGGCTGCTCCTGCTCCTCCTGTCACCTGTGTAGAAAAACCACCCATTTCTTTAAGCATTACTTGTGCTCCAATGTCCTCCTCCTGCAGTTCAGCCCCCATAGGGCTCACGTGGCCATGAGATTTAGTTGCCACGTCTCCTGTCCCCTGGCTAGCCAGATTTAACAGTCTGTGCTCCATGACAAGAATCAGTGTAATTACGTTGTTCATGCCTTAGTACTGGCAACTGACAAATAAAGTGGCGTCCTCAAAGGACCCGAGCAAACGGCAGGTGTCACGCATGACCTGTCACTAGCTAACATCGAAGTTACACAGGGGAGTACCTCTGTCCGCCTGTATGATCAAGAAATTGTTTATGGCCTTTTTCTGTTCACATAATCGGTCCAACATACAGTTGTGTTCAAAATTATTCAACCGCCAATGCTGTAAAGGGTTTTAGGGAATTTAGTGTACTTTTGTAATTGTGTTCAGAATTAAATCTTACAAGGACTTTTTAAAGAACCAAATGCAACTAAAATTACATCAATTGTTTTTGTAATACAGTATTAAATGGGTTTTTTTTTTGTGATTTCTTCATTGACACAATTATTCAACCCCTTAAAGACTACCACTCTTAAGAACAGAGGTTCATTCAAGTGTTTTCGATCAGGTATTGAAAACACCTGTGGATGTCAAGGAGCAGCAATCAAGCATAATAAGCACCAATTAGGCAGATTTAAAATGACTGTGATAATCAGCTCCTTCTACACATTTACTGGTGTGTTTACAGACATAGTGAAGTCAAGAGAATGGTCCAGTAAGACAAGAGAATAGGTAATTTCTCTTCACAGGAAGGGCAATGGCTATAAGGAGATTGCAAAGATGTTAAACATACCAAGAGACACCATAGGAAGCATCATTCACAAATTCAAGACAAAGGGCACTGTTGAAACACTACCTGGTCGTGGCAGAAAGAAGATGCTGACTTCGACTGCTGTGCGCTACCTGAAGCGCAAAGAGGAGAAAAGTCCTCGTGTGACTGCTGAGGAACTGAAAAAAGATTTGTCAGATGCGGGTACTGAAGTTTCAGCTCAGACAATAAGGCGGACACTGCATAATGAAGGCCTCCATGCCAGAACTCCCAGGCGCACCCCCTTGGTGTCTCCAAAGAACAAGAAGTGTCGACTGCAGTATGCCAAAAGTCATGTGGACAAACCACAAAAGTTTTGGGATAGTGTTCTGTGGACTGATGAAACAAAATTAGAACTGTTTGGGCCCATGGATCAACGCTATGTTTGGAGGAGGAAGAACAAGGCCTATGAAGAGAAGAACACCTTGCCTACTGTAAAGCATGGCGGGGGATCAATCATGCTTTGGGGCTGTTTTGCTTCTACAGGTACAGGGAAGCTTCAGCGTGTGCAAGGTACCATGAATTCTCTTCAGTACCAGGAGATATTGGATGAAAATGTGATGCAGTCCATCACAAACCTGAGGCTTGGGAGACGTTAGACCTTTCAACAGAACAATGATCCCAAGCATACCTCCAAGTCCACTAGAGCATGGTTGCAGATTAAAGGCTGGAACATTTTGAAGTGGCCATCGCAGTCATCCAGACTTAAATCCGATTGAGAATCTCTGGTGGGACTTAAAGAAAGCAGTTGCAGCGCGCAAGCCTAAGAATGTGACTGAACTGGAGGCTTTTGCCCATGAAGAATGGGCGAAGATACCCGTAGATCGCTGCAAGACACTTGTGTCAAGCTATGCTTCACGTTTAAAAGCTGTTATAACTAGAAAAGGATGTTGTACTTAGTACTAAGATTGAATGTCACTTGGGGGTGGAATAAAACTGATAATGATGTGAGCACAGAAAAGACATTTGGGGTTTTTTCATTATAAATGTTATGCTATATTTGTCTGACTTACAAGTACCTCTTTGATTTAATTGTAAACAAGATGACTGAAATGATCAAAATCAATGTCAAACTGGCCAAAACACTCAATTTCAGTGGGGGTTGAATAATTTTGAACACAACTGTATGGAGGTTGAAATTCCAATGGGTGGAAATTTTCATATCAGCCTATGTTGGGGATGCCATTCTGCCGCTGCAGCTCAAGTTGGGTGTGCTTGGCGGTGTACGAGGGTCTTATGTCTTGCAGATGGGCGGAAAATTTCAGGAACTGCTTTACAACCAGATTGAACACGTGCGCCATGCAGGGCGCATGGCTCAGCCCTTCTTGAAGCAGCCCCGACACCATGTTCTTCTCATTGTCGGTCACCATGGTTCCGATTTTGAGTTGTCAAGGAGAAAGCCTTTCTTGATGAAGGACACAGGGCAGTTCCTCCCCTGTGTGACTCCGTTCACCCAGGCAAATTAGGTGCAGAACAGCATGACACCGCCGTGCCCTGCACTTTTGGTATGCTGGTGGGGCACTGTCAATTGTCCCTGCAGTGGAGACTGAGGACACGGTGGAGGATGAGGAGGCAGACCTTGTCGCAGGACCAATGGCATGAGAACGTGGAGGCGGAAGCGGCGTCACCTGGCCAAGTTGCTGGTGTTGCTGGGTAGGAACCACATTTACCCAGTGGACTGTAAAGGACATATATTGTCCTTGACCATAGTTACACACATCATCACTGCCACGCACTTTATCAGACACCAACAGGCTCAAGGACTGGCCCACCTTCTGTTCTACATATGTGTGCAGGGCTGGTATTGCCTTTTTGGCAAATAAATTACGTCTTGTGACTCTCCACCTTGGCTTGGTCAAGCCATTAGTTCTCTATAAGGTGCAGAGTCCACCACTTGGAAGGACTGCAGCAACTTGGCCAAGAGCACGTTCAGCTTCTGTGCCATTGGATGAGTGCACGCATACTGTTGTCTCTTGGCAATCGCTTCGGCGATCGATTGATGATGGATTGACTGACAAGAAGTAGGAGGAGGAGAAGCAGGAGCATCAAGACCAGCAGATGATGGGAAGGATAGACAGCTCCCTTCGGCTGAGGTGGTGGAGCCTTGATTGCATAAAATCGGGTGCGTGCAACTGGGTGATGCAGCGGTTGCTGCTGCAGGCTGGAACACAGTATAGATTATATAAGATATTTTACTCAATGGATACAGCATAAAAAATACAGTATTAGGGCTCATGCACATGAACCTATTTTAATCCCGTGTCCATTCCGTTTATTTTGCGGACCGTATACGGAACCATTCATATGAATGGGTCTACAAAAAAACGGAAGTTACTCCGTGTGCATTCCATTTCCGTATGTCCGTATTTCCATTCCACAAAAAAATTAAACGTCTCCTATTATTGTCCGCATTACGGACAAGGATAGTACTGTTCTATTAAGGGCCAGCTGTCCCCTTCCGCAAAATACGGAATGCACATAGACGCCATCCATATTTATTGCGGATCCATTTTTTGCAAACCGCAAAATACATACGGTTGTGTGCATGAGCCCTTATGCTCAGGGCTGAAGGCTATTTTATCCCTAAAGAACAATATTTAGCCCTATGGGTATTAGAGATGAGGGAATCTAAGCTGACGAAGTGGAATTAGCTTAGAATTTCTGGAAAAATTCGATTCGCAGTGAATGCCAATTCTATCGCGTTTCATTGTAACGAATCGTAATTTTTTCTAACATGGCAGCTACAATGGCAGCTAAAATGGTGGCTACACGTGTGAGGACCTGGGGCACGGGACTCTGGGAAGGCGGGATGACCCATAATGTCATGCATGCAGCCAATCAGCAGCCAGCAAGCCAGGTGATGTCACAGCCCTATAAATACAGTGGCCATCTTAGATTCTGCCATTCACAATTGTACTTTGTTCAGGGACAGACGTGTATGCAGACACTAGGGAGAGTGAAAGAAAAACTGATTGTTAAAAAAAATAAAAGGAAAGAGTGATATACTAGTGCAGGGAAAGGATAATGAGTGGAATCATTTCACAGGCAGGGAGAGACGTGTGCAGATGCTAAGGAGAGTCATCGGAAAATTGTGATAAACATTGTGATAAACAGCAAATTGCAAGTGAAGGGAAAGATTAGTGAGAGGAATCATTTCACAGACAGGGAGAGACGTGTGCAGATTCTAGGGAGAGTAATAGGAAAATCCTCATTTTGGAAAAAAAAAGCGATTTACAAGTGAAGGGAAAGGCTACTGAGAGGAATCATTTCACAGGCAGGGAGAGACGTGTGCAGATGCTAGGGAGAGTCATAGGAAAATCCTCATTATGAAAAAAAGCGATTTACAAGTGCAGGGAAACATTACTTGGGGATCCAGATAGTCTCATAATACATCTCTGTCATTCCAACAATTAGTTATTGGTGTGCAAGTGCTATGTTGAAAAGCCTTTAGTGGCTTTTATCTGTGGAAAAAGATAAATATATACGCAGGTCACTTTTGTTATTATTCAAGCTAAAATCATTTGCAGTCATTTCTGGCGAAAGAGTATAGGGAGGTATTTCAGTAACACACGAAAAATATAAACGCATTGCACGTTTGCAGTCATTTCTGGTGAAAGAGTTTAGGGCGGTGTTTCAGTAATACTCGAAAAATGTAAATGCGCTTCACGTTTTCAGTCATTTCCGGTGAAAGCGTGTATGGTCGTATTTCAGTACTACTAGAAAAATTTATAGGCACTTCACTCTTTAATTGTTTTCTGGTTAAAGCATATACTGGCCTTTTTCCATCCAACAAGAAATATATATTCTTGGGTCACTTGTGCAGTTATTTAAAGGGTATAAGGGCCTATTACAATAAAAAAGAAAAATATATATATGCACTGCAGTGTTGCAGTGATTTCTGTTGAAACCATATAGAGGCATATTTAATTCAAAAAAGAAAAATATATACGCACTAGTGATGAGCGAGCACCAAAGTGTTCAGGTGTTCGGGCCGAACACATAGCTATGTTCGTGTGCTCGGCCGAGCACCCAAGTATAATGGAAGTCAATGGGAGACAACCAGGCACCCCCTGCTTTGAAGCGGGG
Source organism: Bufotes viridis (assembly GCA_033119425.1). Classification (NCBI taxonomy): domain Eukaryota; kingdom Metazoa; phylum Chordata; class Amphibia; order Anura; family Bufonidae; genus Bufotes; species Bufotes viridis. The sequence continues at coordinate 82,060,016 of CM065591.1, read as the reverse complement.
AAGGTGTCTGGTCCATTGGAAAAGGTCAGAAAGTGACAGAAACACCACCGAAAAGGATCGGGAACAGCATGGGGATGATGTATGGATGCATCTTGGACCATCTCCCAGGTCGCTGCTGGAAACCATGTTGCACGCCACTTTTACAGAATGACAAAAATACTCCCAACCCCCCCCCCCCTAAAAATAAAAATATTTAGTAAAAAATGTTAGGAAACATCCTTTCCTGTATATTCAATTGTATATAAATTACAAGCCAAAAATTACTAAGCAATTACAAGCAAGAGGCACTCCAAAACAGCCTCTATATCACATAAAAGAGGGCCCTGTTCACATTATGGTATAATTGTTCAGGTAGTGGGACTCTTACACTCATAAAGCTTATGCACTAAGTGAAAGGACTGACAAAAATTTGCACTACAAACCGACACTACAATACACCCTTTATTAAACACAAAGGAGGCCATCATACACACCCTTCGAAATTTTAATTGGTGGCCTGCTGGTGATCCTCAAAAACATTTGGAGAAAGGGCCTGCTGGTGACCCTCTAAAACATTATGGGCGAGGGCATGCTGCTGAACTGACCCTCTAAAACATTAGGGGTGAGGGGCTGCTGGTGAGCTGACCCTCTAAAACATTATGGTTGAGGGCCAGCTGCTGAGCTCACCCTCTAAAATATTATGGTTGAGGGCCTTCTGGTGATCTGACCCTCTTTAAAAATTGTAGTGGTGGAAATATATACAATCTGGATGAGGAGGAGGAGAAAACAAGATTCAACCATACACATTTTTTTTGTGGTAGAAAAGGTGTGTGGGAATACTGTACACTACGGTAGATTGAGTACATTATAAATGATAGATTGAAATTACCTTTATGTTCATCATCAGCTCAGCTCTCCTGTGGAGGAGTTGAGAAGTCAGGGGCAATACAGGCCTTGTTTATTTTTATCTGAGTAAACCTGGACAAGCGATATATGACTATCTGTTATAATGCCACCAGAAGCCCTAAATACATGCACAGACAAAACGCTGGCGGCAGGGCAGGCCAGGACCTCCAAGGCGTAGAGCGCAAGTTTGTGCCACATGTCCAGCTTTGATATCCAGTAGTTGTAAGGCACTGGGGGAATCATTTAGGACGCTGACACGGTCTGCAATGTATTCCTTGTGCTACTTGGCCGCACTTCATGGTGAGGTTGCTGGCAGGGTGTCATGTAAGTGTCCCATTCCTTGGAGAGTGTTACCCTGCCTCTTTTGGAACTGCTGTGTCTTCCCCTTGACTCCCTTCTCGGTTGCCTAAGGAAGTACGGGCTCTGCCGGCTACGTTGTCAGATGGAAAATTTTGGAGCAATCTCTCAACAAGTACCTTCTGGTATTGCACCGTTTTACTCGTCCTCTCCACCACAGGAATGAGCGATGAGAAGTTCTCTTTGTAGTGGGGTTTAAGAAGGGCGAACACCCAGTAATCTGTTATTAGTGTTGAGCGCGAATATTCGAAAAGCGAATTTTTTTAGCGAATATCGGCACTTCGCTAATTCGCGAATATTTCGAATATAGCGCTATAAATTCGCTATTTCGAATATTCGTTTTTTTTTTTTTTTTTTTTAGTTATATTTTTTTCTTTCCTACTTCCCAAAAGTAGTTCTTACCTGTCCTGAGGATTCCTGGCTTCCTGGCTGCTCTAGTCAGTGCCCGTTGCCGCTTCTGCCGACTTCCGTGCTCATGTGGAGCGTCCCCATCCATGGGAGAATCTCCATATACTAAAATGTACTGTCGGATTTGAGGAATTACGTTGAAATCGCAATGCGATTAATTCAAGTTATATTAATCGCATTGCGAATTCAACTTAGCAGTGCTGCTATATTCCATATTCGTTAACTCGTTAATTCTAGCAAGCTGACCCATTATAAACCCAGCTCTAAGTTGAAATCGCAATGCGATTAATATAACTTGAATTAATCGCATTGCGATTTCAACGTAATTCCTCAAATCCGACAGTACATTTTAGTATATGGAGACGTTCCCATGGTGATGGGGACGCTCCATGAGCACGGAAGTTATGGTTGGCTTGGTAGAATTAGCGAATAGCGAATATGACGAATGTATTCGTCATATTCCTCAAAACGAAGATAGCGAGTATTCTACATCTTCGTTTTAGCTACCTATTCGTTTCGTCATCGTCAACTTCACTATTCGCTAATTCTAGCAATCAAATAGGAAGGTTGACTTACCAGACAGCTGTGTTAAATTAGCTATGCGATTTTTTTTTAATACAATAATTATATTACTTGATAAAATTATTATAAGTATTCTATTTATTAAAAAAAAAAAAAAAAAATCGCATAGCGAATTTAACACAGCTGTCTCTATAGTCAACCTTCCTATTTGATTGCTAGAATTAGCTAATTCTAGATATGAAACCAATAGGAAAGTAGCCTTAAGTACAAATCGCAATATGCGATTATTTAAATCGCATGTTAATCGCGATAACTAGAAAAAATGACGAATATTCTGTAGCAGAGGCAAGTGTCTCCAGCTCCTGCACTTCCTCCTCCTCCTCCTCTTCATGGCCCAATTCGCGCTGAGAAGACGAACTGTCTTGCGTGGTCTGGCTATCACGCTGTGTAATATTCTCCCCCATTTCCTCGTCTGCCACATTCAGAATGTCGTAATTAATTGTGAGCAGTAATCGTTTGAGTGGACATAGTTGTTGGATGGTTACGCTGATAATAGCGTTATCGCCACTAACCATCTGTGTGGATTAATGAAAGTTTTTTAAAACCTCACAGAGGTCTGACATCAATGCCCACTCCTCGCTTGTGAATAGTAGCAGTTGACTGGAAAGGCGATGACGATGTTGCAGCTGGTATTCCATAACTGCCCACTGCTGCTCACAAAACTTTGCCAACATGTAGAACGTAGAGTTCCAGCGCGTGCTCACGTCACACAACAGTCGGTGAGCTGGAAGTCACAAGCGCTGCAGTGTTGACAGCCCAGCTAAAGCTGTGGACGACTTGCGGAAATGGGCACACACGTGGCGCGCCTTTACTAGTAGCTCTGCCATATTGAGGTAGGTTTTTAAAAACCGCTGAACCACTAAGTTTAAGATGTGGGCTAGGCATGGGATGTGTGTCAGGATTCTGAGCTCCAAAGCTGCCACCAAGTTACGGCCATTGTCAGACACAACCATGCCTGGTTATAGGTTGAGTGGCGAGAGCCACAGCTCAGTCTGGTCCCTTATACCCTGTAACAGCTCTGCAGCGGTGTGCTGTTGGTCCCCTAAGCAGATCAGCTTCAATATGGCCTGTTGACGCTTACCCATAGCAGTGCTACACTGCTTCCACCAAGTGACTGATGGTTGACTGCTGTTGGAGGTGGAAGTGGAGGAGGAGGAGAAGTGGGGGTTGGAACCAATAATATAGTAGTGGGTGGAGACCCCGATGGACGTAGGGCCTGCAATCCTGGCCGCGGGTAGCACCTGTGCCAACCCAGGGTACAACTCACTCCTGGCCTCCACAACATTCACCCAGTGTGCGGTCAGGAAAATGTGATGTTCTTGTCCACCAGCACTTGTCAATGTGTCTATGGTGAGGTGGACCTTCCTAGTAGGTGCGTTGGTCAGGGCACAGGTGATGTTCCGGGACACATGCTGGTGTAAGGCGTGCATGGCAAACCGTGAAAAATAGTGGCAGGTGGGGACTGCATACTGAGGGAAGGCCGCCGACATCAGGCTGCAGAAGGCCTCAGTGTCCACAAGCCAAAATGGCAACATTTCAAGGGCCAGTAATTTTGAAAGTTTCTCGTTTAGTGCTATGGCCTGTGATTTGGACGCTTTGCTGGGACAGGGAAGTGCACGTCACTAAGGTCCTCCTCAATCCCCTCAGGGCCAGGAGCCTGACCTCTCGCAACATCAGCTCCCAAGCAACTCTCATCATCACCACTTGCCCACCTAATGGAGGAAGCAGCAGATCTCTCCTCCAGATCTTGGCTGGGCAGTAGCTGCTGACTGTCCTATAGTAGCTCGTCCTCGCTGAAAAGTGGAGCGAAGCCTACGGCATATAATACTTCTCTAGCAGAGGGAACAGAAAAGGACAAAGGCCGGTTGCCTGAAACAGTAACATTTTGGCCACTGCCAGTTCCCTTTGAAGGGCCTGTCACTTGTCTGTGACTGTTAGACAAAATAAATTAAAACAAAATTAATACACCCTAAAAAAGCTATAGAACAATGTAACTTGACCGCAGAGCAGCAAATAAAACGTACTTGTTTTTTCCACTAATACACCCTAAAAAAGGCTGTAGTACAACAATTTAAATGCCCTGCAGAATGGTTAATATAAGACATACATATATTTGCTATAAATACATCCTGCAACACAGCACTTGCACCCCATACAAGGTTTGCTGAAATTACAAAGGTATGATGAATCACAGAAAAAAAAAAAAAAAAAATATATATATATATATATATATATATATATATATATATATAACATCCAGCACGATATGATATTAAATGTGCGGATGTACATGGCTACATTTACAAAGTCACAGAAAATAATGCACTATGATAGTAGATGCAAGCATAACATATGGACTAAGCCCTCACTCTATTGATAAAATCTGAGACACTTGGATACTTAGTGCACTATTTTCTGTGACTTTGTAAATGTAGCCATGTACTGAACTCAGACCACCTTGTCGCTTGGTACTGTAGGTGGGCTTAGTTGTGTTTAGATCAAAATGTATTGACCAAGTGTCTCAGATTTTATCTGAGGTTATTTATAGGGCTGGGACATCACAGGGGCTGGCTGGCTGCATGAATGGCATTGTGGGTGATTAGTGTTGAGCGAACAGTTCGAGCATAGTTCAGGTTCGTACCGAATTTTGGGGTGTTCGGGACCCGGACCCGAACATTTTCAAAAAAGTTTGGGTTCGGGTCCGATGTTCAGCGATTTCTTCCCACTTTCTGAAGAGCTGCACAGCAGCTAATCAGCTAGCGTTTTACTTCTTGCCCTAAGAAGCCATCACAGCCATGCCTACTAATGGCATGGCTGTGATTGGCCAAGTGCAGCATGTGACCCAGCATCAATTTAAGCTGGAGTCACGTAGCGCCGCACGTCACACTGCTCTGATTAGTGTAGGGAGAGGACTCAGCTTCTGTGAGGGCGAGATTAGGCAGGAAAAAGTCAGCAAAAGCACCTAATGAAGTGACCGATCTACAGCTGTGAATGATTCAACTTCTGCTAGTTAATTGCTCACTGGTTTTTAGGCTGCACAGAGCGTTTTTCTGTCACTTTATTCTGGGGTGATCGGCGGCCATTTTTTGACTTGTGGTGGGGGTTAAGTTCAATTGCCAAAATAGCAATCCCCTAAATCTGGTGTTCCAGCTGTGGCTAACCAAGTGTAATACTGTCTGCTGTCTAGCAAAGCATTGATTATTTTCTGAGGTGAAATTCAATTGCCAAAATAGCAATCCCCTAAATCTGGTGTCCCAGTAGTGGCTGGCAAAGTTTAATAGTGTCCGGCAAAGGATATATTTTGTTCTGGGGTAACATTCAATAGGCAAAATAGCAATACCACAAATCAGTGGTTTCAGCTGTGGCTGGCCAAGTTTAATAGTGTCTGGCAAAGGATATATTATTTTCTGCGGTGAAATTCAGCTGCAAAAATAGAAATACAGTAAAACTGTTGTTCCAGCTGTTGCAGGCTTCGTTTAAACCTGTCCGTAAAAGGGTATATTATTTTCTGGGGTGAAAGTCAGTAGCAAAAATAGAAATACAGTAGATCTGCTGTCCCAGCAGCGGCTGGCCAAGTTTAATAGTGTACGGCAAAGTATAGATTTTGTTCTGGCGTGAAATTTAATTCCCAAAATAGCAATACTCTGAATTTGGTGTCCCAGCTGTCGCAGGCCTTGTTTATATCTGTCCGTAAAAGGGTATATTTTTTTTTGTGGTGAAATTCAATTGTCAAAATAGCAATTCCATAAATCAGTGGTTTTAGCTGTGGCTAGCTACGTTTCATAGTGTCCTGCAAAGGATATATTTTGTTCTGGGGTGAAATTCAATTGCCAATATAGCAATACCCTGAATCTGGTGTTCCAGCTGTTGCAGGCCTAGTTTAGATCTGTCAGTAAAAGGGTACATTTTTTTCTGGGATGAAATTCAATTGTCAAAATAGCAATAACATAAATCAGTGGTTTCAGCTGTGGCTGGCCAAGTTTAATAGTGTACAGCAAAAGATATATATTTTTTCTGGGGTGAAATTCAATTGCCAAAATAGCAATACCATAAATCAGTGGTTTCAGCTGTGGTTGGCCAAGTTTAATAGTGTACAGCAATTTTTTTTTTTTTTTTGGGGTGAAATTCAATTGCCAAAATAGCAATACCATAAATCAGTGGTTTCAGCTGTGGCTGGCCAAGTTTAATAGTGTCCTGCAAAGGATATATTTTGTTCTGGGGTGAAATTCAATTGCCAAAATAGCAATACCATAAATCAGTGGTTTCAGCTGTGGCTGGCCAAGTTTAATAGTGTACTGCAAAGGATATATTTTGTTCTGGGATTAAATTCAATTGCCAAAATACCAATACCATAAATCAGTGGTTTCAGCTGTGGCTGGCCAAGTTTAATAATGTCCGGCAAAGGATATATTATTTTCTGCGGTGAAATTCAGTTGCAAGAATAGAAATACAGTAAAACTGTTGTTCCAGCTGTTGCAGGTTTAGTTTAAATCTATCCATAAAAGGGTATATTATTTTCTGGGGTGAAAGTCAGTAGCAAAAATAGAAATACAGTAAATCTTGTGTCCCAGCAGTGGCTGGCCAAGTTTAATACTGTCTTGCAAAGGATATATTTTGTTCTGGGGTGAAATTCAATTGCCAAAATAGCAATACCATAAATCAGTGGTTTCAGCTGTGGCTGGCCAAGTTTAATAGTGTACGGCAAAAGATATTTTTTGTTCTGGGATAAAATTCAATTGCCAAAATAGCAATACCATAAATCGTTGGATTCAGCTGTGGGTGGCCAAGTTTCATAGTGTCCTGCAAAGGACATATTTTGTTCTGGGGTTAAATTCAATTGCCAAAATAGCAAAACCATGAATCAGTGGTTTCAGCTGTGGGTGGTCACGTTTAATAGTGTATGGCAAAAGATATATTTTGTTCTGGGGTAAAATTCAATTGCCAAAATAGCAATATCCTGAATCTAGTGTTCCAGCTGTTGCAGGCCAAGTTTAAATTTGTCCGTTAAAGGGTTTATTATTATCTGGGGTGAAAGTCAGTAGAAGAAAATAGAAATACAGTAAATCTGGTGTCCCAGCAGTGGCTGGCCAAGTTTAATAGTGTCCGGCAAAGGATATATTTTGTTCTGGGGTGCAATTCAATTACCAAAAAAGAATTGCCAAAATAGCAATACCATAAGTCAGTGGTTTCAGCTGTGGCTGGCCAAGTTTAATAGTGTCCAGCAAAGGATATATTTAGCTCTGGGGGGAAATTCAATTGCCAAAATAGCAATACCATAAATCAGTGGTTTCAGCTGTGGCTGGCCAAGTTTAATAGTGTCCGGCAAAGGATATATTTTGTTCTGGGGTGAAATTAAATTTCCAAAATAGCAATACCATAAATCAGTGGTTTCAGCTCTGGCTGCCCAAGTTTAATAGTGTACGACAAAAGATATATATTTTTTTCTGGGGTGACATTAGAAACCTCATGGATTTGGTGAGGGAAAATGAACGTCCTCCTGGCAAAGGACCATTCACCTCGATGAAACCACGATCTAAACTTACCCCCCCAATTACTGATACCACTCCGGCCGATGTGTTTGTGAACCTGGTCACTGAGGACCTTGCCTCCCTTGACCATGTCCGTGTGAGATATAATATCACAAAAGAAGAAATGGAGGGGTTGCGGTCATTGGAATGTGACAACTCCATAGTGATTAAGACAGCGGACAAGGGAGGCAATGTGGTCATCATGAACCAGGCGCAATATGTGAACATGTGCCTTGAGATTCTCAGCAATACTGAATGCTATGGTGTCCTCTCTCGGAACCCCATGAATGACTATGCTGCTGAGCTCAAGGGCATATTGTCTATTGCCCTGTCACAAAATCTTATTGACAAAAATGAGTTCCAGGTTCTTTTCCCTAAACATCCATGCACTGCCTGTTTCTATGGGTTGCCCAAAATTCATAAGGGGCTGCGGCCCCTTAAGGGCAGACCCATAGTTTCCGGTTCCAACAGCCTTACGCAGGGCATTAGCGATTATGTAGAAAATATACTGCACCCGTTTGTGTTGGCCTTGCCCTCGTATGTGCGGGACTCAATGGAGGTGGTCAGCAAGCTGGACGGCCTCCACGTCGAGGATAATATGCTTTTGCTAGCCTCGATGTGGAGGCCTTATACAACTCCATCCCACACGAGGAGGTCTTGCAGCTGCACGTTATTTTCTGTGCCAACGGGTATCGCATTTGCCCAACATAATGAATTTGTCATCCAACTCCTTGAGTTCATTCTGGGCCACAATGTGTTCACCTTTGATCGTCGCCTCTTCCACCAGCTCAGAGTTGTTGCGATGGGGAGTCCGTGTGCCCCATCGTACGCAAATTTATATCTGGGCTGGTGGGAGAGGGAAACTGTGTTTTCTGATGACGATCAGTGGTGGACCTCACATATCACATTGTGGCTCAGATTTATCGATGACATTCTCATTTTTGGTCAGGCACGGCTGATGAATTTGGATGTTTTGTGCGAGCCCTTAATATCAATAAATATGGACTCTTTTTTACATCTGAGATCCATTTTGAGAGTATCAATTTCTTGGATTTGACCATTTGCAGGGATGGCACTGGACAGGTGCACACCAGTCTCCATCGCAAAACCACGGCCACCAATTCCCTTCTTCATTGGGACAGTTGTCATCCAGTCCCTCTGAAGAAGGGGATCCCTCGTGGCCAATATTTACGGGTCCGTCGCAATTGTTCAAATCTTTCTGACTTCCATCTCAAAGCTGGTGAATTAAGGCAGAGATTTACTAAACGGGGTTATCCCTCCCCGGTTCTAGCATCTGCCTACCAACATTCATTGGCAGCAACTAGGGAATCATTACTTAATCCCAGACCTAAGCAGGAAGGCGATGGTTTAATACGTCTAATTGCCACCTATGATGGAGCAAATCCACAGATACTGAATATCTTAAGGAGGCATTGGAACATTTTGCGTATGGATCCAGACATTGCAGACTGCATTAGTGAAAGGCCCTCTGTGACTTATCGCAGGGGGCGCAGCCTTGGTGACCGTCTGGTTCATAGTTTGTTCCAATCTCCGGCCCCTCAGACCTGGCTTCCCAATCGTAGCCTGGGCACATTTTGCTGTAAGGGTTGCATTGCATGTTCATCCATCCAAGCAGGGGACACCTTTGTCAGCACTAAGACATCCAAATGCTACAAAATTAGATGCTTTGTTAATTGCAGAACATCTGGGGTCATTTATCTAGCCACATGTGTTTGTGGCATGCAATACGTGGGTAAGACCATCAGGGAATTTCGCCGCAGAATTGGCAAGCACCTTGGTGATATACGTAAAAACGAAGACACACCAATAGCTAGACATGTCAATCTGATCCATCCACAACAAACATCCGTCATTAGGTTCCAAGGGATCGATGTGGTGTGCCCATCACCAAGGGGCGGCGATATTGATACTATACTCCTGCGCAAGGAAGCCCAATGGACGTTTAGATTGGGCACTGTTAAACCTGATGGACTTAATGAACGGATTTCCTACGTTTGTTTTATTGACTAATCTGTGGTGGACTTAGCTGCCTTTTTTCCTTCAGTATATGCGTTTGGCAGGTTCTAATGTCCCCACTACAACCTGCTTTGCTCCCGATTACTTTGTGGCAGTATTCTTGTTATATGCCTGATTTACGCCCCAAGTCTCTGTTCCTGACATCTCTTATTGTCGTCATGCGGCGGATAGTTTTACAAACTCCGCTCGCTGCCTCCTTGTCTCAAAGGTCTGCCCATGACATCCCTCTTACCTACCTTATCTGGGTTGGCCGCGTACATGTTGTCATGGAGATGGTGGGCGGATTGCTTGTCTGCATTCGCATATTCCGCCATCCAGTGACGTCGCACGCTGGCCCCTCCCGTTCCCCTCCCCTGGGAGGAGTGGGTTGTTATTTAAACCAGTGCTTGGCGCGGCCGCGTCACGGCCATCATAGCGCCGGCAGGTTCCCGCCACGAATATTTAGCGTGGCAGTACCCTAGGCAGGTTTCCTTGCTACCATCCCTTATCCCTCTTGCTCCTGATGATGTGTCGTCATTGACACAAGAAACGCGTCGAGCCAGCATACATGAGGGGTATTTTCTCATATACCTGCTACTGCATTGACAGTTGCATGCTGTCTTTCTTGGACTACAGCTGGGTCCTTGCGCACATGCGGTCTTGTTAATCAGCAATCCTGCTGTCCGGCAGCTCACATGTCTGTTCAGACTGGCCGGTTTTTTTAAAACAAACTTTTTTGTTTTTCTCTAACCTAGTGTTGTGGCGTGGGAATTCTAATTGCTCAGGTCCATTACCCTGGACTATGAGCATGCTTCTCACCCCACAATTTATGTAATCCTACCCACGGGTGCTATCCTTTAATCTTATATATACTATTAAAGGTTAAGTTTTAGCGTCACTTTTTTGCTTTGTATACTATCTTATTCTAGGACGCTCATTATTGTACACACTTTAGGCATTTTTTGTTATTCCGTGAAATTTAATTGCCAAAATAGCAATACCGTACATCTGGTGTCCCAGCAGTGGCTGGCCAAGTTTAATAGTGTCCGGCATAAGATATATTTTGTTCTGGGGTGAAATTCAATTGCCAAAATAGCCATACCATAAATCAGTGGTTTCAGCTGTGGCTGGCCAAGTTTAATAGTGTCCGGCAAAGGATATATTATTTTCTGCGGTGAAATTCAGTTGCAAAAATAGAAATACAGTAAAACTGTTGTTCCAGCTGTTGCATGCTTCGTTTAAATCTGTCTGTAAAAGGGTATATTTTTTTCTGGTCTGAAATTTAATGGCAATATAGCAATTCCCTGAATCTGGTGTTCCAGCTGTTGCAGGTAAAGTGTTAATCTGTCCTTAAATGGGTATATTACACTTAAGGTGTATTTATAATTGGTGACCCTGAATCTGGTGTTCCAGCTGTTGCAGGCCAAGTGTTAATCTGTCTGTAAAAGGGTATATTACACTCAAGGTATATATACAAGTGCTGAGAGGGTCATCCTCAATAACTTCACACACTACCGTGCATCTCTCATTGTATTTCTGTCAGGGTATATTACACAAAGTGTTAAAATACAATTGCTGAAGGCATAATCCTACATATTTTTTCACACACTACTGTGCATCTCCAAGTATAAATCTGTCCATAAAAGGATCTCCTTTCATCCAGGGCCTAAATACTATGCCTACAATTGATATTCCATAAATCAGTGGTTACTGCTGTGCCTGGATTAGTGTAGAGAAAAATCCAGCTTGTATAGTGCAAAGTAGATTTTTATTTTTGAAATGCGGCAAACTAACATATGTGACGTTTCGGCCATAAAACGGCCTTCATCAAACTGGTGCCGCTCTATGAACTGCCTGGGTCACGGGCGCATAAGGAAGATGTAGAGTAACTCACTGCAATGTAGGAAAGCGCCTACGCAGAGCTTTCCTACATTGCAGTGAGTTACTCTGCATCTTCCTTATGCGCCCGTGACCCAGGCAGTTCATAGAGCGGCACCAGTTTGATGAAGGCCGTTTTATGGCTTTGCACTATACAACCTGGATTTTTCTCTACATTATAAAGGGGTGGGAACCCGAATTCCAGCAGGCAACAATCTTGCAGTGTGCCACAAAGTTTTCTGCTTCGTGCCTGGATTAGTGTAATACGGTACATAAATAAATAGGCAGATAGTTTTAGGTGCCTGTAAAAAAAAAAAGGCCTGAATTTGACATCAATACACTGGGCCAAATATTTTTTTTCTTATTGTGGTGCTTGGTGAATGGTAACAATGAGGAAAACATCTAGTAAGGGACGCGGACGCGGTCATGGTGGTGTTAGTGGACCCTCTGATGCTGGGAGAGAACGACATTGGGGCCCACCAAATATCGCTGTAAATTCTGGTGGGTACTGGAACCTGAGGTAGTTGGTTCACTAGGACGTGTGGCTGTGGCAGAATGGCAACGTCCTCTCCCAGCACCAGAGGGTCCATTCACACCACCACGACCCTTCCCTTACTAGATGTTTTCCTCATTGTTACCATTCACCAAGCACCACAATAAGGAAAAAAATATTTGGCCCAATGTATTGATTTCAAATTCAGGCCTTTTTTTTTACAGGCACCTAACACGATCTGCCTATTTATTTATGTACCGTATTACACTAATCCAGGCACAGCAGTAACCACTGATTTCGGGGAATATCTTTTTTAGGCCCTGGATGAAAGGTATCCTTTTATGGACAGATTTACACTTGGAGATGCACGGTAGCGTGTGAAGTTATTGAGGATGACCCTTTCAGCACTTGTATATACACCTTGAGTGTAATATACCCTTTTACAGACAGATTAACACTTGGCCTGCAACAGCTGGGACACCAGATTCAGGGTATTGCTATATTGGCAATTAAATTTAACCCCAGAACAAAATATATGTTTTGCCGGACACTATTATACTTTGCCAGCCACTGCTGGGACAACAGATTTATGGTATTGCTATTTTGGCAATTGAATTTCACCCCAGAACAAAATATATGTTTTGCCGGACACTATTATACTTTGCCAGCCACTGCTGGGACACCGGATTTAGGGTATTGCTATTTTCGCAATTGAATTTCACCCCAGAACAAAATATATCCTTTCCAGGACACTATGAAACTTGGCCAGCCACAGCTGAAACCACTGATTTATGTTATTGCTATTTTGGCAATTGAATTTCACCCCAGAACAAAATATACCCTGTTACTGACATATTTAAACTAGGCCTGCAACTGCTGGAATATCAGATTCAGGGTATTGCTATTTTGGCAATTGAATTTCACCCCAGAACAAAATATATGTTTTGGCGGACACTATTATACTTTGCCAGCCACTGCTGGGACACCAGATTCAGGGTATTTCTATTTTGGCAATATAATTTCACCACAAAAAATAATCTATCCTTTGCCAGACAGCATACAGTATTACACTTGGCTAGGCAAAGATGGAACACCAGATTTAGGGGATTGGTATTTTGACAATTGTATTTAACCCCTTAATAAAATATAGAAATTGTTATCCTGAGTTTCTGGGGGTGACAATAAGCACAGCCAAGCCCCTGATATAGGATATAGCAAAAAAAAAAAAAAATAGTATTGATGGATTGATGGACTTGGTGGCAGCTTGTTCTGGTTCACCACAAGTCCCAAAATGGCCGCCGATCACCCCAGAAAAAAGTGACAGAAAAACGCTCTGTGCAGCCTAAAAACCAGTGAGCAATTAACTAGCAGAAGTTGAATCATTCACAGCTGTAGATCGATCACTTCATTAGGTGCTTTTGCTGACTTTTCCCTGCCTAATCTCGCCCTCACAGAAGCTGCGTCCTCTCTCTACAGTAATCAGAGCAGTGTGACGTGCGGCGCTACGTGACTCCAGCTTAAATAGAGGCTGGGTCACATGCTGCACTTGGCCAATCACAGCCATGCCTACTAATGGCTTCTTAGGGCAAGAAGTAAAACGCTAGCTGATTGGCTGCTGTGCAGCCCTTCAGAAAGCGGGAAGAAATCGCCGAACAACGGACCCGAACCCGAACTTTTTGAAAATGTTTTGGGTCCGGGTCCCGAACACCCCAAAATTCGGTACGAACCCGAACTATGCTCTAACTGTTCGCTCAACACTAGTCCCTACTCATAACAGGTGTGCATGGTATGGGTGTGCATGGTAGCATACACCTTGCCAGACTAAGACAATTACAAGAAGCAGCCATGTTCTCTGTTACGTGACAGTACAAGACAGGGATGGCTTTTTTCGAGAAATAATGGTGTCTAGGTATATTCCAGCTAGGCTAAGTGCACACCTCAGTTTCTTAAAGGCAGCAGAATCCACTAAGCCTTACAGCAGCAACTGCACTGCCAGCAACCAGGTGGGAGTTAAGCTTTCACATCGAATTGCTGGGTGCATAGAGTTGTTTCCTGGCATTACCTTATGTTATTAATGGCTGATGACAGAGTGTAGTAGTAGGAGGAGAAGTCTAAGCAGGAGAACGAATAAGTGATGATGATGATGATGATGACAAGGACAATGTACTGCATGTGGACACCAAGGAGACCTTTAGAAGAAGACCCCTCTTCCGTTCCGTTAGTTGGTGGCCAGTCTATGTTCCCACAGGATCTGGTGATGCCCTCTTATGTATTCCAATAGAGCAGTGGTGCCATACGTTTTTGTTTGACAGCCCAAAACTTATTCTAATCCTGCACATAGCAGTGCTTTTGTCTTCTGGCACTGTCGAGAAAAACTGTCAGACAGGAGCAGCAGCAACAGCCGAGCTTGGATTAGATCTGGCACATGTCTAATCTGTGCCCACTGTCATCAGCAACACCAGTTCCTGCACTGAATAAAATACAAGCAGATATGGTCCTGGCGATTTTTTTATTGGTTTTTTTGAAGGTTCTTCAGACCATACATTGCTTCTGCTCTGTATTACCGTGGCCACGGCCCACCTCTTCTGATGTTACCTCCTCCTCAACACTCTGATACAGCAAAAGAAACTTGTAGCAGGGATGAAGCAACAGTAAAAACTTTTTGACATACTAAAAGATATCTTTAGGATTTGAGGGAAAAAAAATATGGGAGTGTTCTTTAGGTGAGGTTCAGTGAAGAATATTCCTAATAAACACACAGGACACCAGCGCCCAGGGCCACTGCCAGAGCAACTGCTAACACACTAGCTGCAACATAGTAGCTATAATGATCAAGCCTTATTGTGAATGCAAGAAGGGGGGACATGGTGTCATGTAACCCCCCCCCCCCCCCCTTGGCATGGCAATGGGTTTTGGCGTGTGCATAAATGGACTTACCACTAACAGTGGCAGAACTTGATGGATGGAGATTCCTTGTGCAGGTGACAGCTGCTGTGATTGATTCAGAGGTATCCAGGCCATCTCGAGGTACCTGTTAAGTAAAATTGACAGTTAGTGTTGGCGCATTCTCGTTAGGCGCAGCGCAGAAACCCCTCCCCCCCAAAAAAAAAGAAAAAAAAAGTAAATAAAATATGTCACATTGTTCCCTATGGGTAATAGTCGCTCTTCGAGCGGACTAGGTTTATTATTTAGAGTATATTGGATTATTATTAGTTACATTCTCTGTTATTTGTAATTCTTAGGCCCCTTTCACACGGGCGAGTTTTCCGCGCGGGTGCAATGCGTGAGGAGGACGCGTTGCACCCGCACTGAATCCGGACCCATTCATTTCTATGGGGCTGTGCACATGAGCGGTGATTTTCATGCATCACTTCTGCGTTGCGTGAAAATCGCAGCATGCACTATATTGTGCGTTTTTCACACAACGCAGGCCCCATAGAAGTGAACGGGGCTGCGGGAAAATCGCAATCATCCGCAAGCAAGTGCGGATGCAGTGCGATTTTCCCGCATAGTTGCTTAGCAACGGGACAAGATCTTTATTATTTTGCCTTATAACATGGTTATAAGGGGAAATACCATGGTGATGGACCATGTGATTGGACCATGTGATGTGACGTCATCACAGGTCCTTTAGTTCTTAGCTGATGCTGGGAAAGAGAGGAGAGATCGCAACTACGCGATCAAGTGGCTAAGGTGAGTTAACTTTTATTATTTTTAACCTCTTCATCTTCATTTTACTATGCATTCTTTATTAAGAATGCTATTATTTCCCCTTATAACCATGTTATAAGGGAAAATAATAAATTCTCCAGAATACTCTACCCGAAACCGGACTTCAGTGATGAAGTCCGGCTTCGGGTCTGGGTACCAAACATGGCAATTTTTCTCACGCGCGTGCAAAACGCATTACAAACGTTTGCACCCATGCGGAAAATTCGCGCATAATACCGCAACGCTCCCGCCTCTTATCCGGGCGTCAAACATGACGCCCGTGTGAAAGAGGCCTTACTTATAAACATGTATTTAACACCGTGGTCAACATTATACCAACGATTGATAAACATTAGTCTGATCAAAGATTATAATGCTGTAATGTGTGGTTATTGATAGGTAATTGACACCATGAGATTTTGAGTCCATGTCTATTGAGTCTATTCAAGTCAGAATAGATGTCCATACTACTGTCCCCTAAAAGGAGTTGCCAGAATTAGAAAAACCTGGATGTTTTCTTACCAGGACAGCTCCACACCTGTCCATAGGCTGAGCCTGATATTGTAGCTCAGTTCCACTTTGTGAATAGGACTGAGCTGCAAAGCCACACACAACTTGTGGAAAGGAGTGGTGATGTTTTTGGGACAAAGCAGTCTTTTTTTTCCTAATCCTTTAATCTTTAGTAAAGACACAGTTAAAAGGTAGATCTGTTACTCCACAGTAGATCCTTATTAGTATACTGTTTTAATGATTTTCTTTCCAGAACATGCAGCTTAGAGGAAACCATGGTCCATACTGGTTTTAGCCTCCACTGGCTATACCTACTCACCAAATACCTACAAACCAATAAGGCCAATTACATAAAATATCCCAAAGAGATGAATAACTCTGACAATGTGCAAATTTTCATTCAAAAATCAAACATATCACCAGCACAAACCTAATGGAAATATATAGATACAAATCTGATATTGGATATCTCACCTTAAAAGGTATAATTCATTTATTAATTACCTATCATGAGTTTCAACCAGCAAACGTAAATTGTCATGCCCCAGACAAAAATAGTCATTAGAACAGTTTAAATCTGTGAGAACGGGGGAATCTCAGCCTCAAGATTTTCCACTGAACGAACAAGTATTCCACTATTATTTTTTTTTAACCGATGGGAAAATAACCACAAAATATCAGAATGTATTTCTTACAAATATGTTAAGACTTACTGACCATGGGGATCCAAATAGTAGGACCCCCACAGACCACTAGGACAAAGAAGAGATGGCCCTTTCAGCAACACTATTTGGAATAGATGCTGTGCAGAAAACTGAAAGAAAGCCCCATCAATTATCTATTATTTAAGACTAGACATTAGGCCCGTTACAATAACGGGCGCTAGAACATTAGTTCTGACACTGTTATGGGGGATCTGTGGATGGCACACTGTTATGGGGGATCTGTGGATGACACTGTTATGGGGGATTTGTTTTTGGCACTGTTATGGGTGAATCTGTGGATAGCACTGTTATGGGGGATCTGTGGATGACACTGTTATAGGGGATCTGTGGATCGCAATGTTATAGGGGATATATGTGGATGACACTGTTATGGAGGGGATCTGTGGCTGACACTGTTATGGGGGGATGTGTGGCTGACACTGTTATGGGAGGAGGATCTGTGGATGGCAATGTTATGGGGGATCTGTGGTTGGCACTGTTAGAGGGGATCTGTGGCTGACACTGTTATGGAGGGTTTCTGTGGGGGACACACTGTTATGGGGATCTGTGGCTGACACTGTTATGGCTGATCTGTGGCTGAAACTGTTATGAGGGGTCAGTGGCTAACACTGTTATGGGGGTCTGTTGTTGACACTGTTATGGGGGTCTGTGGTTGACACTGTTATGGGGTCTGTGGCTTACACTGTTATGGGGGAGTCTGTGGATGACACTGTTATGGGGGGATCTGTGGCTGACACTTATTGGGGTCTGTGGATGACACTGTTATTGGGGGTTTGTAGCTGACACTGTTATGGGGGATATGTGGCTGACACTGTTATGGGGGCATCTGAGGCTGACACTGTTATGTGGGGGTCTGTGGCTGACAATGTTATGGGGGTCTGTGGTTAACACTTTTTGGGGTCTGTGGCTTACACTGTTATGGGGAGGTCTGTGGCTGACACTGTTATGGGGGTCTGTGGCTGACACTGTTATGGGGTATCTGTGGCTGACACTGTTATGGGGATCTGTGGCTGACACTGTTATGGGGGTTTGTGGCTGACACTGTTATTGGGGTCTGTGGTTAACACTGTTATGGGGGTCTGTGTCTGACACTGCTATGAGGGGTCTGTGGCTCACACTGTTATGGGGGGTCTGTGGCTGACACTGTTATGGGGGTCTATGGCTGACACTGTTACGGGGGATCTGTGGCCGACACTGTTATGGGGATCTGTGGCTGACACTGTTATGGGGGATATGTGGCTGACGCTGTTATGGGGGGTCTGTGTCTGACACTGTTATGGGGGTATGCAAAATAAATGTGGAGCCCCAGTTATGGGTCTACAACACAATGAAAGCCAGATATCCCTCAAAGGAAGGAAAACCAAGCGAAGGGGTGTCTCCATTACAGAGATCACCAAATCCACCATATTAAGTGGCCCCTATGTCAAGATCCCGCTTTTTTACAAGCTTTAAGGATGTGACAGGGAAAACCTAAGCTAGGTATCCATCCACAGACAGCTGTTTCGGGGTGTTGCCCCTCATCAGTGTGGAGTAGGACTCTGGCTAACCGGGAGCAATGCCTCGGAGACCACTCAAACACAACAATAGCTGATCTCAGGAGACCAGCTACAAAAAACACAGCGGAGGCTCCGCGGTGTTTTTTGTAGCTGGTCTCCCTGAGATCAGCTATTGTTGTGTTTGACTGTTATGGGGGGTCTGTGGCTGACACTGCTATGGGGGGTATGTGGCTGACATTGTTATGGCGGGTCTATGGATGACACTTATGGGGGGTCTATGGCTGACACTGTTATGGGGGGATCTGTGGCTGACACTTATTGGGGTCTGTGGATGACACTGTTATTGGGGGGGGTTTGTAGCTGACACTGTTATGGGGGATATGTGGCTGACACTGTTATGGGGGCATCTGAGGCTGACACTGTTATGTGGGGGTCTGTGGCTGACAATGTTATGGGGGTCTGTGGTTAACACTTTTTTGGGGTCTGTGGCTTACACTGTTATGGGGGGAGGTCTGTGGCTGACACTGTTATGGGGGGGGGTCTGTGGCTGACACTGTTATGGGGTATCTGTGGCTGACACTGTTATGGGGATCTGTGGCTGACACTGTTATGGGGGGGTTTGTGGCTGACACTGTTATTGGGGTCTGTGGTTAACACTGTTATGGGGGTCTGTGTCTGACACTGCTATGAGGGGTCTGTGGCTCACACTGTTATGGGGGGTCTGTGGCTGACACTGTTATGGGGGTCTATGGCTGACACTGTTACGGGGGATCTGTGGCCGACACTGTTATGGGGATCTGTGGCTGACACTGTTATGGGGGATATGTGGCTGACGCTGTTATGGGGGGTCTGTGTCTGACACTGTTATGGGGGTATGCAAAATAAATGTGGAGCCCCAGTTATGGGTCTACAACACAATGAAAGCCAGATATCCCTCAAAGGAAGGAAAACCAAGCGAAGGGGTGTCTCCATTACAGAGATCACCAAATCCACCATATTAAGTGGCCCCTATGTCAAGATCCCGCTTTTTACAAGCTTTAAGGATGTGACAGGAAAACCTAAGCTAGGTATCCATCCACAGACAGCTGTTTCGGGGTGTTGCCCCTCATCAGTGTGGAGTAGGACTCTGGCTAACCGGAGCAATGCCTCGGAGACCACTCAAACACAACAATAGCTGATCTCAGGGAGACCAGCTACAAAAAACACAGCGGAGGCTCCGCGGTGTTTTTGTAGCTGGTCTCCTGAGATCAGCTATTGTTGTGTTTGACTGTTATGGGGGGTCTGTGGCTGACACTGCTATGGGGGGTATGTGGCTGACATTGTTATGGCGGGTCTATGGATGACACTTATGGGGGGTCTATGGCTGACACTGTTATGGGGGATTTGTGGCTGACACTGTTATAGAGGGGTCTGTGGATGACACTGTTATGGGGGGTCTGTGGCTTACACTGTTATGGGGGGGAGGTCTGTGGCTGACACTGTTATGGGGGGGAGGTCTGTGGCTGACACTGTTATGGGGGGACTGTGGCTGATACTGTTATGGGGGATCTGTGGCTGACACTGTTATCGGGGGGTCTGTGGATGACACTGTTATGGGGGGTCTGTGGCTGACACTGTCATGGGGGTCTGTGGCTGACACTGTTATGGGGGTCTGTGGCTGACACTGTGGCCTCCCCCCCCCATTAAAATCATTGGTGGCTAGTGTGCAACCTCCCCTCCCCCCTCCCATTAAAATCATTGGTGGCCAGTGTGCGGCCTCCCCCCCCCCCCATTAAAATAATTGGGGGCAGTGGCCACAGATTAACACCCACCCCTCCCCCCCTCCCATCATTGGTCACTTAGCAGCGTTATACTTACCTGCTACACACTGGCCACCAATGATTTTAAGGGGTTAATTGTGCGGATCACAGCCCCCTGTAAGAGGTCGGTGCTGCCAGGCGGCACGGGGCTGGTACATACAGACTTCTCAGTATATTCTAACTTGAAGCGTGCTCATCACTATGGGAACGCCTCTGTGTTAGAATATACTGCCGGATCTGAGTTTTCACGATCTTACTCAGATCCAATGGTATATTCTAACATAGAGGCTTTAGTACAGTTATTCATAGTATTTCTACTCTGAGCGAGCCCGCTGTAACATAGTGAGGGCATCGGGCCCCGCTGCCATTATAATAGGATGCCGCACATATAGTGTGTGCCAAATACTCAAGTGCGCATGCACGGCACACACTACATGTGCGGCATCCTATTATAAGGGACACAGGGATTTTATTAGTATAGATGTTCTTGAATATTCAGTTTGGCTGCTTTCCTGCATTTTACACCCCCCCCCCAACCCCGCACTAACCCCCTACTAACCGGCTCCCGTCATTGAACCCCTCAGATGCCACGTTCATAGCTGATTGCGGCATCTGTCGCTAATATTAAGGACTTTCAGGGGTTAAAATTTATAATATTAAAAAAAATTTAATCATACTTACCTTATCCATTTGAGCGCGAAGAGGCAGCCGCGGCCATCTTGCTTGAAGATCCAAAGCTAAATCTCACATGGTGCATGATTATATCATCCCGCTGGCCGGCGTGGTGACGTCGTATGTCACAGCATACGAGATTTTGTGCAGGATCTTCAAGCAAGATGGCTGCAGCGGCCTCTTCACACTCAAATGGATGAGTATGAATTTTTTTTTTTTTTACCGCCATTTTAGGAAAAATAGATTCGATACCACGAAGCACGAGTAAATTCAAATTTGCGGTGAATCAAATTTTCCCTGAAATTTGGATACTTCGATTCGCTCAACACTAAT
Organism: Bufotes viridis; assembly: GCA_033119425.1. Classification (NCBI taxonomy): domain Eukaryota; kingdom Metazoa; phylum Chordata; class Amphibia; order Anura; family Bufonidae; genus Bufotes; species Bufotes viridis. Next base: position 82,038,623 of record CM065591.1, on the reverse strand, counting down.
TATTACCCCTTCATTCTATTGATCATAGTTGTCCCACAAAGTAGACTGTTATTGGTGGTTGTACTTTGATCTGCAGAATGTAGAGTTTAAAAAGCTAACTAGGTCAAATATCTTCAATGAGTAGAAAAATGTAATGGACCATGTTTTTTATTTTTATATTTTTGATAATTCTGTTGTCAGTTTACACTCAGAAAAAGAAGGAATGACATTATGAATACTGATTAAAACATATAGTGAGACATGTTGAAAACATCCAATTTTCCTCTATAATGTTCTGAATTTACATAAACAGCTGGTGATAATCCTGCTTTCCACCTGCTCTCTTATTATATATTTCCTACTTTTACTTGTTATTATTTTGATGCCAAAAAGCATGTGTGAGTCATAAAACACATACAACTTAACTCTGCTGCATGAGCAAATATCACTTGTGATGCACTGATGTGCCATTTAAATGTTAGCTTGTTATACTGTAGGAAAACAATGAGATCAGTCTGTGGTCTTTCCATCAGTCCTTTATTGGATTGTACAATTTTTTGACAGTAAATATGCAGTTTGGATCATGAATCGTTTAACAGTGTACTAATAGAGTATTGATAACATCATGTCTGAATAACATTCCTAGTTGCTTCTCTTCTCCCTTAAAGGGGTTTTCCGGGCGTGCAATATTGATGACCTATCCTCGGGATAGGTCAATATTATCATGATGGTGGGAGTCCGGCTTCCTGTACCCCCAAGTTGGACAAGCCATGCAGCTTCCTCACAACATACCAAGCACAGCACCATACATTGTATAGTGGCTATGCTTGGCATTGTAACCCAGGCTAATTCACCTGAATTGGACTGAACTGCACATGTAGACTATGTGACCGATGAACGTGAGATCACAGGCTTAGGAAATGGCTGCGATATTCAATGGAGCACTGCATCCTCTTCAAACAGCTAATTGGCAGGGGCAAAGAGAGTTGAACTCCCACTGATCTTATTTGGATGACCTATCCTATATAGATGGTATATTTGAAATAAAAATATATATATATTCTTGTGTTTTCCATTGGTGTTGGTCACATTTCCCATACAAATATACGTGTCCTCCATTAGCTTTTCTTGAATTTGGTTAGGGAAGCAAATTCTTCAAGAAAGACATTCAAAGCAATATCAAGGATATGCAAATAAAATTTTTGATAGGCTGTTATGTGCATCACATCCACTGGGTGTAACAGGAAATGCTTATGCGTATTTGAAAAATTTTGCTTATGTTGTGCAACATGTCTAAGGATATGTTGAGCAGAGATAAAGATGGACACATTTGTATTCACTGTGTTGAGTAAGGGTACTGTCACGGCCGCTGTTGCCGGCCGTGACCTTCCGTCCATTCGTGTGCTGCAGTTCCTCGCTGCAGCTTCGTTTCAGTGTGTTTGTATGTGGTCTTGTATGGGTTAACTCCCATGTGTGTCTGTCAGCTCCTTGGGTGTGGCCTCTCAGTTGCACCCATGGTACCTGTATTTTAGGCCTCATGCACACGACCGTTTTTTTATGCTGTCCGCAAAAAGGGGTTCCGTTGTTCAGTGATCCGTTTCCGTTTTTGCCTTCCGTTGTGTTTCCGTGTGTCTTCCGTTTTTTTTAGCGGACATGACCCAAAAGATTTTACCAAAAGACAGGCTGACAATGTTTCCCAAATGCCTGCCAAGGGATCCGCAAAAAAAAACGGACACGGAACACGGATGACACACGGATGGCCATCCGCATTTTTCACGGACCCATTGACTTGAATGGGTCCGTGAACCGTTTTTCACGGACAAGAATAGGACAGGTTATAGTTTTTTGACGGACTGGAATCACGGACCACGGACGGAGGACAAGCGGTGCATTTGCCGAGGTTTCCACGGACCCATTGAAAACCAATGGGTCCGCAGAAAATCACGAAAGCGGAGCAGCGGACATGGAATCAAACAGCGGTCGTGTGCATGAGGCCTAAGGCCTCATGCACACGACCGTTGATTGTTTCGTGTCCGTTGCTCCGTTTTCGTGATTTTCTGCGGACCCATTGGTTTTCAATGGGTCCGTGGAAACCTCGGCAAATGCACCGTTTGTCCTCCGTGTCTGTGGTCCGTGATTCCAGTCCGTCAAAAAAATATAACCTGTCCTATTCTTGTCCGTGAAAAACGGTTCACGGACCCATTCAAGTCAATGGGTCCGTGAAAAATGCGGATGGCCATCCGTGTGTCATCCGTGTTCCGTGTCCGTTTTTTTTGCGGATCCCTTGGCAGGCACTTGGGAAACATTGTCAGCCTGTCTTTTGGTAAAATCTTTTGGGTCATGTCCGCTAAAAAAACGGAAGACACACGGAAGCACAAAGGAAGGCAAAAACGGACACGGATCACTGAACAACGGAACCCCTTTTTGCGGACAGCATAAAAAAACGGTTGTGTGCATGAGGCCTAAGGCTGAGGTTTCCTCAGTTCTGGGTCAGCTCTCCTGGTGTGTGTTTGTCCTGTCCTGCTCCTGGTGTTTACTGTCTCCCATGCTGCTGACCCATGGGATCCGTGTCCGTCTGTTCTCTGTAGGTTCCCCTACTTGTTCATTGTTGTTGCACTGCCTGTCGTTCATTGCTTGATGTGGTTCGTACTCCTGTGTCTCTGTTATTAGTTTGCCTGTTATGTTATGTCTTGCCTTGCTGTGTTTCCTGTCGTTCCTTGGAGGGGGAACATGCTATGCCCTAGGAGCAGCTTCCTTGCTGCTGGTGCAGCGGTCACCGCCCGTGCAGCACCTCTCATGGTGCTGGTAGCTATGAGCTATGTCTTGTATGTGTCCTGGGTTATGCCCTCGGAGCAGCGGGCTTGCCCGTGCAGCATCTCTCATGGTGCTGGTGACCATTGCCTCGTTTGTGTGTTTGCTCCATGTTCGCTAGCTTGTGCTGCAGCCTTCCTTGCTGCAGAGTGCAATGGCAAGGCCACGCAGTATGTCACTTGTGGAGCAAGATCTTCTCTGCCCTTTGCCACTCCTGTGTTCTTGCTGGAACTCCTGCTAGTATGTATTTGCTTATGTTTGCTTTTATGTCTTATTACTATTCACCGTCGGTACCTCCGGTACCCGTGTCCATTCGCTCCTGTTGTCACTGTTTAGTTCACGCTCCAGAGTGGACCCTGGCAACCCCCTGCAGCAAAGTCTATCCCCACCATCAGGGGCTCTAGTGAACACCTGGGTTTGCTTAGACACGCCCCTCTGGAGTATTGCTAGACAGTGGCGCAGTGGGGGTTTTTCCCACTGTGCGGACGGTGCATAGAGGTTATGTGTTCCCTGTGCTTCTGCCTTTGCTTGTGTTTGTACAATAAACTCCGTTTTGTCCGTATTCTGGTTCCATGTTTATTGTGATACGACGCGGAGGTCTTTCGCGGGACCTCCAACTCGTGACAGGTACTTTCACACTTGCAGCATAGCTATCTGGCAGGCTGTTCCGGCAGGTGAACAGCCCACCGGATCCGCCATGCTGCAAGTACCCGTGTGCTGCCGCTCCATCCTCATTGACTATAATAGGGTGGGGGCGGAGCTACAGCGCAGCATGGCAGTGCACAACCGGAGATCGCCGGACTAAAAGTACTGCAGGTCTGACTTTTTAGTCCGGCGATCACTGCCGTGCTGCGCCATAGCTCTGCCCCCCGCCCCATTATAGTCAATGGGGACAGCAGCACAGCAGCACACGGGTCCTTGCGGCATGGCAGATCCGGCGGGCTGTTCACCCGCCGGAACAGCCTGCCGGATAGCCATGCCGCAAGTGTGAAAGTACCTTAAGGCAGTGCACACTAGCCTGTGTTGAGTTTCTGTGAAGAACGTTGCCACCTGCAGGGTCCCATTTCCATGTGCTTTGTATACTGTGTACAAGACTAGAATATAACAGCAGATTTTATGTACTGCTTTTGACATCTCCTAGTTGTACACCATATAAAAAAGGCATAGAAAGCAGAACAAGCATTACTCAACACAGTTGGTCAATTGTGACATATAATATGTCAGTGGACCGTCTTTCCGGTCTCTGTATACTGTTTACAACTGGTGAAGGCAAATATCAAGAACCGTGGCCCTGGGCGCAATGAAACTGTGCCTGTTGCCAGTGTACCAAAAAAAAAAAAAAAAAAATCAACCGTACCCAGCTTCATGTCCAACTTAGCAGGCGGCGCAGGACAACAATGTCCAAGTTGGAGCAGTGCGAATAGTTGGTCAGTTTGATTTCTGAAGATAATGCTTCCAGTTGGTTAAGCACCACCCTCTGTTCCACTTGGTCCAGTCTCTGTAGCCAAGAGTCTGGTCAACAGAATCCTCACTCTGATCATCCTTTCTCCCACCATTGAGAGGCTTGCCAAACGAGTGATCCCACACTCGGATATTCCGAGGAGCTCTTTCCAGCACCACTATTAGATTTGGCCAACTCGCCCAGCCCGCTTGAAGAGGGAACTGAGATATTTTCCCCTTATTTCCAACCTCTTGAGCCTTCACAGTCTCAAGAAGAAGACAGTGTTGAACCGCAATCATTCATTCACAAGGTGGATAATGATGAGACACAGTTGACAATCACTGAGGTTGTAGTTAGGTCAAGTCAGGAGGATGAGCAGAGTAGGGAAGTGGAAGAGTAGGTGGTGGACGATGAGGTCACTGACCCAACATGGGAAGGTGAAAAGCCGAGCGAGGACAGCAGTACAGAGGGGGAGGGATCCACAGCACCGCAACAGTCTGGAAGAGGCAGTGGGGTGGCAAAAGGGGAAGTAGGCCAACCGAGCACTCCCATGCATAAATCTACCTTGCCAAGGGGTAGGTGTTCCGCAGTATGGCGTTATTTTTAGGAAAATGCAGACGACAAAAGAGTAGTAGTTTGCAACCTGTGCCATACCAAAATAAGCCGGGGAGCGAACACTATCTACCTCACCACCAGCATGATCCGCCACATGGCATCCAAGCACCCCAATAAGTGGGCCAAATGCCTGGGTCCACAATCTGGGTCTGAGCAGGGGCGTGAATACTAGCAACCTCACCACCACCAGCATGATCCGCCACATGGCATCCAAGCACCCTAATAAGTGGGCTGAACGCCTGGGTCCACAATCTGGGTCTGCGGGTCACACCACTGCCTCCTCTTCCCCTGTGTTACGCACTGCTGGCCAATCACCTGTCAAAGGTGCAGGCCCGGATGCCCCTCATCCTGCACCTGGACATTAGCATGAACTGACAGCAACAACATCCACTTCGCTGAACCAGCATCCAAATGTCGATAACACAGGCATTTGAACGCAAGTGCAAATAATTACCCACCCACCCACAGACCATAGCACAAAATGGGCACCTTTCGAAATGATTGGCCCTTGAAATGTTGCCATTTAGGCTTGTGGACACTGAGGCCTTCCACAGCCTGATGTCGGCGGCCGTCACTTGGTACACAGTCCGCAGCCTCCACTATTTTTCATGGTGTGCCGTGCCTGCCTTACACCAGCATGTGTCCCACAACATCACCTGTGCCTTGAACAACACACTTACTGTGAAGGTCCACCTCACCACGGACACATAGACAAGTGCTGGTGGCCAGGGATGCTAAATTTCCCTGACCGCACACTGGGTTAATGTTGTGGAGGCCGTGAGTGAGTCGTACCCTGGGATGACACAGGTGCTACCCAAGCCCAGGATTTCAGGCCTTACGTCCATCAGGGTCTCCACCAGCAGCTATGTTACTGGCTCCAACCCCCACTTCTCCTCCTCCTCCACTTCCACTTCCAGCAGCAGTCAGCCATCAGCCGCTAGCTGAAAGCAGTGTAGCACTGCTGTGGGTAAGCGTCAACAGGCCATGCTGAAGCTAATCTGCTTAGGGGACAAACAGCACACCGCCGCAGAGCTGTGGCATGGTATAAGGGACCAGGTTGGTTGTGTCTGACAATGGCTGTAACTTGGTGGCGGCTTTGGAGCGCAACAACCTGACACACATCCCATGCCTAGCTCACATCTTAAACTTAGTGGTTCAGCGGTTTATCAAAACCAACCCCAATTTGCAAGAGCTACTAGTGAATGCGTGCTGCGTGTGTGCCAATTTCCGCAATTTGTCGACAGCTTCATCCGGTCTGTCAATGCTGCAGCAGCGCTTGCGGCTTTCAGCTCACCGATTGTTGTGCGACGCGAGCATGCGCTGGAACTCTACGTTCTACATGTTGGCTAGGCTTTGTGAGCAGCAGAGGGCAGTTGTGGAATACCAGCTGCAACATGATAGTTGCCTTTCGAGTCAAATACCACTATTTGCAAGCGAGGAGTGGGCATTGATGTCAAACCTCTGTGAGGTTTTAAAAAACTTTGATGAATCCACACAGATGGATAGTGATGATAACGCTATTATCTGCGTAACCATCCCACTGCTGTATCTACTCAAACAATCGCTGATCGCAATTAAAGAGGACACTCTGAATGTGGCAGAGGAGGACATTACACAGGGTGATAGTCTGACCACCCACAGTTCGTCTTCTCAGTGCAAATTTAACCATGAAAAGGAGGAGCTGGAGACAGTTGCCTCTGCTACAGAGGTTAATATCCATAGAACTTTAATTCTATCTGTTTAGTGTGGATGGGCAAAAGAGGAGGATGTGGAGATGGAGAGTCATCTTGATGTCGACATCGACGTCTTGCCTGTTGGCACACATGGCTGACTTCATGCTTGGCTGCCTTTCCCGCGACCCTCGCTTTATATGCAATTTAGATAACACGGATTACTGGGTGTTCACCCTTCTTAATCCCTGCTACAAAGAGAACTTCTCATCTCTCATTCCTGTGGTGGAGAGGACGAGTAAAATGGTGCAATACCAGAATGTACTTATTGAGAGATTGCGCCAAAATTTTCCATCTGACAATGCGGCCGGCAGAGTCCGTACTTCCTTAGGCAACCGAGGAAGGGAGACAAGGGTAAGACACATCAGTTCCAACAAAGGCAGGGCAACACTCTTCAAGGCATGGGACACTTTCATGTCAACCCGCCAGCAACCTCACCCTGAAGCTCAGCCTAGTGGTACAAGGAAGGAAAAGTTTTGGAAGATGGTGAATGAATACATAGCAGACCTTGTCAGCGTCCTAAATGATCCCCTGCTGCCAACATTTTGTCTGAGCATGTATTTAGTGCTTCTGGTGGCATTATACCAGATAATCATATCCGCTTGGACACTAGAGATGGCCCGAACTATTCGCCGGCGAACATAGCTTGTTCGCGTTCGCCTCAGCGGGTGAACATATGCAATGTTCAGTCCGCCCCCTATACATCATCGTTGAGCAAACTTTGACCTTGTACCTCACAGTCAGCAGACACATTCCAGCCAATCAGCAGCATACCCTCCCTCCCAGACCCTTCCATCTCCTGAACAGCATCCATTTTAGATTCATTCGGAAGCTGCAGTCTTAGTGAGAGGAGGGAGAGTGTAGTTGCTGCTGATTTAATAGGGAAATTGATAGCTAGGCTAGTGAATTCAGTGTCCACTCCGGTCCTGAAAGACTCATCTGATCTGTGCTGTAAGGACAGCGTCCTGACAGCACCCCAAAAAGCCCTTTTTAGGGCTGCAACATTAGTCTGCTTTTCTTTTTTTCTCCATATATATATTGCAGTTGCCTGGCCTGCCCGTGTGTGAGGAGCTGCAGGCCCACAGACTGTAGTGTGCCCACTGCCAGTGCCCACCCCTGTCATCCTGTGTGGCACAGGACTTTGCATCAAACAAAGGCATTTAATTTTTACCCTTTAATCTAAGGTTAGTTGCCTGCCAGTGTGTGTCAGGCCGACTTCCACTGACTGTAGTGTGCCCACTGCCAGTGCCCACCACCACTCATACCGGGTGGCACAGGCATTTAATTTGTACACTTTAGTCTAATTTCAGTTGCTTGCCTGCTGCCAGTGTGTGTCAGGCCAACTTCCACAGACTGTAGTGTGCCCACTGCCAGTGCCAACCACTGATACCGGGTGGCACAGTAGCTTGCCGATAAATAAGGCATTTCATTTTTACACTTTAGTCTAATTTCAGTTGCTTGCCTGCTGCCAGTGTGTGTCAGGCCGACTTCCACAGACTGTAGTGTGCCCACTGCCAGTGCCCACCACCACTCATACCGGGTGTGACAGTAAATTGCACGGTGCAGACGCAGTGACCGTGGATTAAAACAAAAGGGAGGGAGCCAGCGTTTTTTTAACCATCTCCCCGTTCGAAAAATCAATTCAATAGATGGACCCCAGATTTGGGACGTTAGAGGGATTAAACTGATGAGAATAGTACTACAGAAAATACCACTCATATCGGGTGTGACAGTAAATTGCACGGCGCAGATGCAGTGACCGTGGATGAAAACAAAGGGGAGGGAGCCAGCGTTTTTTTAACCATCTCCCCGTTCAAAAAATCAATTCAATTGACCTTTCGGGGACCCTTGGTGTTGTACGTGGCTGGGTGGAGGAAGAAACCTTCAATGACATCAGTGGGACGTGGCTAGCTTGGTATCCAACCTTGTGTAAATGGGGAGTTTGCGGTTGTGCAAATGGACTGTTTGCGGTTGTTTGCGGTGCATTAAAAGGGGAGTTTGGTCTGTCAATGTCTGTGAAACAGGCGTAACCCTTAAACTACCTGATCGATACATCATACCTGATCATATACACACACTGGCTGTTTTAAAGCATGTTATTCCAAACAATTTAGGAATGTTAGTTGATTTATGCCCTTTATGGATTAAAACCCAACTCTGCGTCCACTACGTAATTTTCCATGGGAGTTTTGCCATGGATCCCCCTCCGGCATGCCACAGTCCAGGTGTTAGTCCCCTTGAAACAACTTTTCCATCACTATTGTGGCCAGAAAGTCCCTTTGGTTTTTAAAATTCGGCTGCCTATTGAAGTCTATGGCGGTTTGCCCAGTTCGCCCGTTCGCGAACATTTGCGGAAGTTCGTGTTCGCCGTTCGCGAACTGAAAATTTTATGTTCGCGACATCACTATTGGACACTGGCAATGCTGACAGGTTGACTGAGATAAAATAAACAAGGCCTGTATTGCCCCTGACTTCTCAACTCCACCACAGGAGAGCTGAGCCGATGATGAACATAAAGGAAATTTCAATCTATCATTTATAATGTACTCAATCTACCGTAGTGTATTGCCACACACCTTTTCCACCACAAAAAAAAAAAAGTATACATTTCTCCTCCTCATCCAGATTGTATATATTCCCTCCACTCTAATTTTTTTGGGGGGTCAGCTCAACTGTAGGCCCTCAACTTAAATTTTTTTATAGGGTCAGCTCAACTGCAGGCCCTCAACTCGAATTTTTGTCGAGCGTCAACTGAACAACATGCACTTGAAAATAATGTTTCTATGCGTCAGCTGTACAGCATGCACTCACATATAATGTTTTAGAGCCTCATTTCAACAGCATGCACTCGCATATAATGTTTTAGAGCATCAGCTCACCTGCAGGCACTCGCATATAATGTTTTAGAGCATCAGCTCACCTGCAGGCACTAGCATATAATGTTTTAGAGCGTCAGCTCAGCAGCAGGCACTCACATATAATGTTTTAGAGCATCAGCTCAGCATCAGGCCCTCGCCCCTAATGTTTTAGAGGGTCAGCTCAGCAGCAGGCCCTTGCTCTAAATGTTTTTTGCGGGTCACTAGCAGGCCACCAATCATAATGTTTCAAGGGTGTGTATGATGCCCTCCTTGATGTGTAATAAAGAGTGTATTGTAGTGCCGGTTCCTTGTAATTTTTGGCAGCCCTTTCAGTTAGTGCATAGGCTTTATGAGTGTAGGAGTCCTCTACCTTAACAATTGTATCACAATGTGAATGAGGCCCCCCTTTATGTGATATACAGGCTGTTTTCGACTGCCTCTTGCTTGTAATATTTGGCAGCACTTGCACTTTATATACAATTGAATATACAGGAAAGAATGTTTCCTAACAATCTTTCCTGAAATTGATATTTTTTTTTTTTGGGGGGGGGGGTTGTGCGTATTTTTGTCAGTCTGTAAACATTGCGTACAGCTCGGACAACATGGTTCCCAGCAGCGCCCTAAGAGTCCAAGATGCATCCTGACATCGTCCCCATGCTGTTCCCGATCCATTTCAGTGGTGTTTCTGTCACTTTCTGACCTTTTCCAATGGACCACACACCCTCCCCTCTTCAGAGCAGGAGTTCCCTGGTTGTCTCCCATTGACTTCCATTATACTCGGGTGATCGATAGAATTGTTGAATATAGCAATGTGTCGGGCCGAACACCCGAATACTTTGGATTTCGATCATCACTAGTGGCTACTCTATTTTCTGTTGTAGCCCTTGTATTCAGAACGTACTTTCTACAATTCTCCTTATTCATCAATGTCTTTGCATTTTTTGCTGACCCATTTCTTAACAGTAAAGGAAGGAGTTTCCTTTGGCGCAGAGGAATTCATAGAATTTGCTATGACATAAAAATAGCATATCTATTGATTAAAATGCAGGTCCCCATTAGAGTATATTTATTATGGGTATAAAGTAAATTGTACAATCAATACAGTACCCTCATCACAGCCTAAAAGAGAAGGAAGATTTCACAAGTCTATGTCTGCACCTCCCAATATACAAAAGAAGCTTCCTGTCAATAGTCAATTTATAATGCTAAGTGACCTCAGCGCCTTTAGAATGTCTATTTTCTTTTTATATTTAACCACCTCAAGACTGTCTAACGCACGGATGCGTCCGGCCAGCGGTCCTGTTGCTCTGGCTGGACGCATCTGTGCGTCATCTCGCGAGAGCCGAGACTTGCTGTGAACGCGCGCGCACGCGCGTTCACAGCAGCTCGAAGATCGCAAGTTATACTGCAGCCTGCCAGTATACGGACACCGGCAATGTGCTTTCCGCATTTTGCAGATCCTCACATTGCCAGAACTATATAGAAAATGCCTTTTCTTGTCCGCAATTGCGGACAAGAATAGGACATGTTCTATATTTTTGCGGAACGGAAGTGCAGACCCGGAAGTGCGGATCCGCAATTCCGGATCCGAGCAGGACAAAGTCTGTCCCCATAGAAATGAATGGGTCCGCAATTCCGTTCCGCAAACAGAATTGCGGACGTGTGAATGGGGCATAATGGTCCCTTATCACCGCCAGTTAGTTAGCTACTTGTTAGGTAGTTAGCGCCCAGCCCACCGCACCGCAGTCACTGATTTTGGCAGAGATTTTTTCATCCACATTGATCGATGTGAATGAAAAAATCTGTGCCGTTCATTTTTTTTTTTTTCAGCCCAGTGGCTGAACGGAAAAAAAAAAATCTCATTACCCGTATGCTCAATATAAGGAGAATAGCAGAAACTCCTAATGCTGGCCATACGTGTAATGATTGCGGAGACCCTCAAATGCCAGGGCAGTACAAACACCCCACAAGTGACCCCATTTTAGAAAGAAGACACCCCAAGGTATTCCGTGAGGTGTATGGTGAGTACATGTAAAATTTTATTTTTTGTCACAAGTTAGTGGAATATGAGACTTTGTAAAAAAAATATATATATATCAATTTCCGCTAACATGTGCCAAATTTTTTTTTTTTCCTGTGAACTTGCCATGCCCCTCACGGAATACCTTGGGGTGTCTTCTTTCCAAAATGGGGTCACATGTGGGGTATTTATACTGCCCTGGCATTTTAGGGGCCCTAAAGCGTGAGAATCCAAATGCGTAAAAATGCCCTGTGAAATCCTAAAGGTACTCATTGGAATTAGGGCCCCTTTGCGCACCCAGGCTGCAAAAAAGTGTCACACATGTGGTATTGCCGTACTCAGGAGAAGTAGGGCAATGAGTTTTGGGGTGTATTTTTATATATACCCATACTTTGTGTGAGAAATATAGCTGTAAACGACAACTTTTTAATTTTTTTTATACAAAGTTGTCAATTTACAGAGATATTTCTCTCACCCAGCATGGGTATATGTAAAAATACACCCCAAAACACATTGCCCTACTTCTCCTGAGTACGGCGATACCACATGTGTGACACCTTTTTGCAGCCTGGGTGCGCAAAGGGGCCCAAATTCCATCGCTAGAGGGGATGAGGTGGTTAACCTTTCATTAATCAAATGGTCTACCTACTATTCGTTCGGTCATAACAGTCCATACAGTATTTTGGATATAAAGTGAAGCTCCTGAACTCATGAGTACAATGCTAAGGTGGTTCAACAGTGTTAGGCAGGTTCAATCCCTACTCCACATTGAAAACATACTTAAGAGTGCCATTTGTATAGAACAGTTGTGAGGAAACAATGTGAACCAAAAGAATATTTGAAGATGCTTGGCCACCTTTAATCATCAAAGCAGTTCCACCATAATTTCTCGCCCCTATATCTTTATTTCACTGTAGATGCAATGTCACTATGATGACAAACTTCAAGAAGGGGTTCCCTTTTCACTGCAACTGTAATGTACTAGTATGCTGCACTGGTTTTCTGAAAGATAGGCAGTGGCCAGATTTGGGGTGGAACCAACGCTACGCTGGGTCCCCCGGACACCGTTGAGGTGTCCTCCCCACATGTTGCTGCTCTCCGGAAGGAATGGTAAGGCGTGGTGCACCCCAATGGGAAATAAGTCCAGAGAGTCAGGGTCTGCAGTAAACCAGGGTGCTTCTTTATTGGAGCAATTCAGGTACAAAACAATACAGGCAGGCTCGGACTGTCCCACCGGGTAGCCGGGGAAATACTCGGTGGGCCCCTGGGATTTATAGTTAATTGTGCAGCAGGCAGCCCAAGTGCCGCTGCCTGCCACTTCAAAAGCACACACACACTTAATGTTAGCAAGTGGCGAGATGACTGATGATCACCTCGCCACTTCACTTGCCCCCCTCGATTGCATCTCGCTGCAGCAGATCGCATCACTCCTTACTCTTTATGACAATCAGAACTCAGTAGGCTCAGCTTAGTCTCCGTTCTGGCTTAGCCCCTTTCCTCTAGCCGCTCCTCCTATTAGCTGCTGCAGCTTCACAGTCCCGTCCAGACCCAGTGCCAGAGTCTGCTTCCCTGCTACCTATGCTGCACAGCCAGAAAGGGTTCCAGAAAGTGTGACCAGACGGTCTTACATGACTTGATCTGCCTGTGCATGTTCTTAAAATTATATGGTGATTGACGAGATATTTTGTCTACATACCAGTCCTACGCATAAAGCATTGGTGAGTGTTCAAGGAGAGAACGTGGACAGACACTGTCCTCCTCTTGCTTTGTGGCCCTCAGCTGTGATGAACAGAAAGGGATCCTGAGCAGGGGACCACTCTATGGTGTTTATTTGGCTATAAAGGGTCAGTTCTGTGTGTGACCTGATAAAGGTATCCAACTTGAGAAGTTTACAATAAAGAATTTTACTGTGTAAAATTTTACTCCAACAGGGGCACAATGCTTGATAGTTACAGATAGCCTCTATAGGTAATAAAAGTTAAAATACTGTAAAAAAAATGCACATTTTATTGCCTTGCCCCTTGAAAAGTACAACTCCCAGCATGCCTTTTCCTTTATACAACTTGCTGTAATTTTATGTTGCAATTATGATGCGGGCATCAATTGTCAATACCAAACCAGAAACTACTGTATACAAGCAAATAAGGGTGGGTTTGCACTTGCGTTCTGGCTTTCCGTTATAGGTTCCGTTTATAACAGAATGCCAAGACAGAATGAAAAACGGAAACCTTTAGAGGCATTCCATTTTGATCCGTCAAAATTGAAGTCTATGGGCAGCATAACTGATCCGTTTGATTTCCGTTATGCACGACAGAAAACAAATTCCTGTTGACAGGATCCATTATGCTTGCCCATAGACTTCCACTATCATGGTTCAAAACAGAATGACTCTTAAAGTCTTCTTTTGTGCATTCCATTATAAACAGAACCTATAGCGGAATGCCAAAACGCAAGTGCGAACCCACCCTTAAAATGTTTCTGTCACCACAATTATCCCTATTAAACAGGCTGACATTGCATTCCATGTGCAAATGTGAGCGGAATCTAACTCTGCTATTCTTTGTTTAATGTATGCCCCTGTTACTATACAATTTTTACTTTTAGGATATGCAAATTAGCCTCTAGGAGAAGGGAGGAGTTGCTCCTGCTCCTAGAGGCTCCGTTCTCCTTCTTCATTCCACGCCCTGGCAGTAGGACAGGGTCAGACCAGCATTTGTCTCCTCCTGCCGGTCCTGTGTGCTGGGAAAATCTCCTTCACTATGCCTGTCTGCGCCAAATACTAAACGGCACAGTGCAGTCTCAAGATTTTCCTAGCACACAGGACCGGCGGGAGAAGACGAACGCAGGCCTGACCACGTCAATCTACACTGAAAAGTACTGATCCAGGGAATAAAGGGAACAGGTCAGTTTTATCTCATAGGGAACACCGTAAAAACAAAACGCATAAAACTATATAGATGTGGTATCGCTGTAATCGTACCAACCCTAAGAATGAATGGAACAGGTCAGTTTAATTTAATGGGGAACATCGTAAAAACAAAACCCATAAAACTATATAAATTTGGGTTGTTTCGATACCAAAATTTTTATTCGGTTTCAATACCATAAAAAAGTATTGCGGTACTCGATACCTTTCAATACCACACGAAAATAAAATAAAACACAAAAAAAATTGAGAAGGATATTTCCATGACTTTAGATTATGATGATATTGTTGGCAGATTTGCAAACTCGTCTTCTGTTCTCCAAAAAATACTGCTGTAAACTGGGTGTCCAATATAGCATTTCTTAACCCCTTAAGGACCGGAGGTTTTTTACTTTTTGAGTTTTCGTTTTGCGCTCCCTGCCTTCCCAGAGCCATAACTTTTTTATTTTCCGGTTCACATAGCCATATGAGGGCTTGTTTTTTGCGGGACAAGTTGTACTTTCCAATGCCACCATTTAATATTGCATATGATGTAGTGGGAAGCGGGGAAAAAAATCCAAATGGGGTGAAATTGCAAAAAAAAAGCAATTCCACCACAGTTTTGCGGCTTTTTAAATTCCGACGTTCGATGTGCGATAAAACTGACTGGTTAATTTTACTCTACAGGTCAGTACAAATCCGGCGATACCCTATATGTATAGGTTTTCTTGCGTTTTGATAGTGAAAAAAAAATTCAAAAGTGGGAAAAAATCAGTTTTACTTTTTTGTCACCATGTTTTGACCCCTATAACTTTTTGGTAATTATATGTACAGAGCTTTATGGGGGCTCATTTTATGCGTCATAATCTTATCTTTTTATTGATACCATTTTGGGGTGTGTATGACTTTTCGATCACCTTTTATCTAATTTTTTGTGGAAAATGAAGCGACCAAAAATGGCGAATCCGCCATTTGGACGCTTTTTTCCGTTTTGCTGTCTGACGTATGGGGAATATTTTTTTATATTTTTATACTATGGGCGTTTTTGCACATTGCTACACCCATGATGTGTATTTTTTAAAAAAATTTAGTTTTTTAATTTTTATTTTAGCAAAAGGGGGGTGATTTGAACTTTTATGTTTTTTATTTTTATTTTTTAACTTTTCATTTTTTTTTTTTTTACACTTTTATATAGTTCCCATAGGGAACTATAACTTACAATCATCTGATTGCGATTTTCATACATTCCAATGCAATAGCATTGGAATATATGAAAAAATCGCATATTTCCTATGAAGCCTATTACAGGCAAGGCTCCATAGGAAATACTACAGAGCAGCCTGGGTTTCATTTATAGAGACCCAGGCTACTACAGGCACGCTCCGGCTCCTCCGATCGCCACACGGGGGAGCCGGAGCGCAAACCGAAAGTAAAACTTTCGGTTTGTGCGCACTCAGATGCCGTGGTCAGGATTGACCACGGCATGTGAGGGGTTAAATGTCCGCGATCGGCATCGCTGCCGGTCACGGACATTAGCCGCGGGTGTCTACTACAGGAACCATGCGGACACCCGCGGCTAAGGCGCCCGCATGGAGCAGGAGCGGGCGCCATCTTTAAAGACCGGACACAGGACATACATGTACGTCCTGTGTCCTTAAGGGGTTAAAGGGGTTCTGCACTTTGTTTAAACTGATGATCTATCCTCTGGATAGATCATCAGCATCTGATCAGTAGGGGTCCGACACCCGGGACCCCTGCCAATCAGCTGTTTGAGAAGGTAGCGGCACTCCTGGAGCACCGCGGCCTTCTCTCTGTTTAATGCCGGCCCAGTGACGTCACGGCTTGTATCAACTGGCCTGGGCGCAGCTAAGCTCTGTTCACTTCAATGGAGCTTAGCCCCGCATAGGCCAGTGATACAAGTCGTGACGTCACTGGGCCGGCGGTAAATAGTGAGAAGGCCGCGGTGCTCCTGGAGCGCCGCTGCCTTCTCAAACAGCTGATCGGAGGGGGTGTCAGGTGTCGGACCCCCGCCAATCAGGTGCTGATGATCTATCCACAGGATAGATCATCAGTTTAAACTGAGTGCAGATCCTCTTTAACTGTTTCTAAGTTATTGCTTTAATACCATTTTATTTAATGTTACAGTATTTGTATGGTACTGTGCAATTACTATGTGCAGTAACTACTTTGATCAGTTTAATATTATTTAATTTTATTTAATATTTGAGTTTAATATTTAATGTTATTTATTCAGTAGATTTGTTTGTGCAATAAAATAGTTTCTCACATATCCTTTTTGCAATAGTTGTAGAACATCATATGGTTTGTGTGCAGATGTTCATGCGCATGGATCTTGGATCTGTATCATACATGGATACCACTAGGGATGAGCGAATTTCATATATTGAAATTCGTTTGTGGAGTCCTCTCCTGCATAACGGAAAGGCATTCCGTTATGGAATTGCGTTATTGTTTGTGGTTACGGAATCCAAAATGCAATTCAGTAAATGCCACAAAACGAACCGCAAATAAATTTCAAAATATGAAATTCGCTCATACCTAGATACCACCATGATAGCAAAGACAGAAAAAAATAACTGTCAGCCTAAAGTAAAGCAAATGTTTGTCGGCATCTTCAAATGAAAAAGGTTACTGGAGTGAATATGCCGTTCGCCACAATGTATTGACTCCAATAGGGTCTTAAGTGGTCAACCCTATAGGTATGGTTACATGGTGGCCTATTCACTCTAGTATACTCTTCTATTTGAAGATGCCGGCAAACATTTGCTTTACTTTGGATATTGTTTAGGATGGCTAAGGGAAAGGGTGGTTCATCAAGGATAAGGAATTTCCATGTGTGAGTGCTATACAAACAACTACTGACTGTAAATGACAGATAAATTATCAACTACAATGAGTTGCTTAATGATAAACACTTTGATATAATGCAGTGCACAATGCCATTCTGTTTTGCACACTGTATTGTGTACGAAACTGCAAAGATTCATGTATGTAAGGCCAAAAAATGAACAAGTAATATTTCTGTTTATGGCAGCTGTAGGGTGGGCCCCTAGAATGATTTTCAATGGTGGGCCCTAGGCACCCCAGTCAGACACTAAATACAGGCAAGGCATTGGACTGGCTTCTCCAGTCCCCCCCTGGCAGAAGAAGGGTTTGATGCTAAGAAAAGGTCTCAGCTAGCTGTCTCCTCTCTCTCTCTCTCTCTCTCTCTCAGAAGGCTGACATCCTGGTTAAGGGCCCATGGTCTGTAGCTCAGTAGTCCGCATGGGTCCTTGGTCACAGCGCTAGTGAACCATGTTCTGTGGCTCAGCGTCCCCAACTCAGCATCTTCTCCTGGTCACTCATTCAGGCTGGCATGAGCCTCCTCTCCAAGCACTGGTCCCTAACTGCAGCACACTATTGGCTCTGACTGCTCTCCTTATTAACAGTTTTTGCTAGACTAGAACCTTCTAGTGGGAGGGGTGAAGTGGAGAAATGCAGCACAAACAGATATACTGTTTCAACTTCCATCTGGTATAAACTTACATTAGAGCTTCAATGATACTCAATGGCAATGACACAGCAGGTTTTCCAGACAAAAACAAGTTTCCAGACATAACAACATACAGTAGCTAAAACGAGACATTTAAAAGGTCAGGCTGTCTGCTTTTTGGTTGTAAACAAGTCTGGGTTTTTCCCCCCAAAACACGGTCTTCTTTAAACCCTATGGCAGCTGCGGAAGATTACCAGCTTCTTAACCCCTTAAGGACGCATGACGTACCTGTACGTCATGGTTTCCGAGTCCTTAAGGACCCATGACGTACAGGTACGTCATGAGTAGTTCCGATCACTGCTGCTCAGCCGGCAGTGATCGGAACAAGGTACCTGCTGAAATCATTCAGCAGGTACCTTGTTACAATGCCCAGGGGGGTCCTGTGACCCCCCCATATCGGCGATCGCTGCAAACCGCAGGTCAATTCAGACCTGCGGTTTGCAGCGCTTTGTGCGATCTCTGATTCCCGCGGTCTGTGACCGCGGGGATCAGAGGGTTAATGCCCCCAAAGTGTTCATTTTTAACCGCCCCTGCAGCCCCCAATCATATTATGGCTGCGGGGGTGCAGGGGGGGTGGTTGCGGGCGGCGGGAGGCGGTGCGGGATTGCGATCCCCTGCCCGCCTCCTCTGTAATGTTTCCCTGGTGTCTAGTGGATCTATCAGAGTGTCAGCACATTGCTGACACTCTGATAGAAACGGCTGGCATCTGTGCTTGATCAGATGCCAGCCGTTTAACCCCTTCCGTACCGCGGTCTGTACGGACTGCGGTATGGAAGGGTTAACAGGGAGGGAGCTCCACTCCCTCCCCATTCATCACCCGCTGTGCACTTATGGAAGCGGGTGATGGTTACCATGGAGACAGAAGCGTCCTGCTCTCCATGGTGCTGAAAGTCTGAATAGACCTGCTAAAGGTCTATTCAGACTTTGTAAAGTACAAAATACAGCACAGTGCACTATATAGTGTACTGTACTGTATTATACAGACACCAGATCCACTGTATCTTTCAGAACCAAGTGGGTCTGGGTAAAAAAAAAAAAAAAAAAAAGAGAAAAAAAAAGTAAAAATGAAAAAAAAAACACATATCACTGAAAAAAAAAAAAAAAAATACACTACACATACAGTATTAGGTATCGCCGCGTCCGTAAAAATCTGCTCTATAAAAATATTACATGACTGAACTCGTCAGGTGAACGTCATAAAAAAAAATAAAAAATGGTGTAAATAAGCCATTTTTTGGCACCTTACATCACTAAAAGTGCAATACAAAGCGATCAAAAAAGCTTATGCCTCCCAAAATAGTACCAATCAAACCGGCATCTCGTCCCTCAAAAAATGAGTCCCTACCTAAAACAATTGGTTGAAAAATAAAAAAAACTATGCTTCTCAGGATCACAGATTTTTTTTGTTTCAAAAATGCTTTTTAGTGTTAAATGTAAAAAAAAACTAAAAAGTTGACATATTGGGTATCTCCACATCCGTAAGAATCTGCTTTATAAAAATATAACCTGACCCAACCCCTCAAGTAAAATCTGTAAAAAAAAATAAATAAAAACTTTGTCAAAAAGCCATTTTTTTGTCACCTTACATCACAAAAAGTGTAATAGCAAGCGATCAAAAAGTCATATGACCCCCCAAATAGTGCCAATCTAACCGTCACCTCATCCCGCAAAAAATGAGCCCCTACATAGGACAATCGCCCAAAAAAAAAAAAATATGGCTCTCAAACTATGGTGACACAAAAACATGATTTTTTTTTTGTTTTAAAAAATATTATTGTGTAAAACTTATATAACTAAATAAAAAGTATACATATTATGTATTGCCGCGTCCGTCACAACCTGCTCTATAAAAATAACACATAACCTAACCCCTCAGCTGAACACATAAAAAAGAAAAAAAAAATACGGTGTCAAAAGCCATTTTTGTCACCTTACATCACAAAAAGTGTAATAGCAAGCGACCAAAATGTCATATGCACCCCAAGATAGTGCCAATCAAACCGCCATCTCATCCCGCAAAAAATGAGCCCGTACATAAGACAGTCGCCCAAAAAATAAAAAATAAACTATGGCTTTCAGAATGTGGAGACACAAAAAAATTATTTTTTCCAAAAATGCTTTATTATGTAAAACTGAAACAAAAACCACTAAAAAGTAGTCATATTTGATATTGTCGCTCTATAGAAATAGCACACATTCTAACCTGTCAGTTCAACAATGTAAATAGCAAAAAATAAAAACGGTTCCAAAACAGCAATTTTTTTGCAAATTTTCCATTTTAATCCATTTTTCCAGCAACAGAGCAAGGGTTAACAGCCAAACAAAACTCAATATTTATTGCCCTGATTATTTTGTTTGCTGTATAGCCAAACGGCAGGTCGCAGAAGGAAGGGAACGCCATATGGTTTTTGGAAGGCAGATTTCGCTGGACTGTTTTTTTGACACTATGTCCCATTTGAAGCCCCCTTGATGTACTCCTACAGTAGAAACTCCAAAAAAGTGACCCCATTTTGGAAACTACGGGATAATGTGTCAGTTTTGTTAGTACTATTTTAGGGTAAATATGATTTTTGGTTTCTCTATATTACACTTTTTTGAGACAAGGTAACAAAAATTAGAAATTCTGAAATTTCATCTCCCTTGCCAATAACTCTTGAGGAACACCGAAAGGGTTAACAAAGTTTGTAAAACTGGTTTTGAATACCTTCAGGGGTGTTGTTTCTTAGATGGAGTCCCTATAATGGAGTTTCTACTCTAGGGGTGCATCGGGGGGCTTCAAATGGGACATGGTGTCAAAAAATCAATCCAGCAAAATCCACCTTCCAAAAACCATATGGTGTTCCTTTCCTTTTGCGCCCTGCAGTTTGGCCATACAGTAGTTTACGACCACATATTGGGTGTTCTTGCAAACTACAGAATCGGGAGAATAAATATTAAGTTTTGTTTGGCTGTTAACCCTTGCTTTGTTACTGGAAAAAATTTATTAAAATTGAAAATTTTCCAAAAAATCGAAATTCTGAAATTTTATCTCCATTTGCCATTAACTCTTGTGGAAAACCTAAAGGGTTAATTACGTTTGTAAAATCAGTTTTGAGTACCTTGAGGGGTGTAGTTTCTAGAATGGGGTCATTTTTGGGTGTTTTCTATTATGTAAGCCTCACAAAGTGACTTCAGACCTGAACTGGTCCCTAAAAAGTGGGTTTTTAAAAATTTCTGAAAAATTTCAAGATTTGCTTCTAAACTTCTAAGCCTTGTAACGTCCCCAAAAAATGAAATAGCATTCCCAAAATGATCGATACATGAATTAGACATATGGGGAATGTAAATCAATAACTTTTTTTGGCGGTATTATTATGTATTATAGAAGTAGAGAAATTGAAACTTGGAAAATTGCAAATTTTTCTAAATTTTTGGTAAATTTTGTATTTTTTTATAAATAAAAATGAAATTTTTTGACTTTATTTTATGACTGTTATGAAGTACAATATGTGACGAAAAAACATTCTTAGAATGGCCTGGATAAGAAAAAGCATTTTAAAGTTATCACCACATAAAGTGACACTGGTCAGATTTTCAAAAAATGGCAGAGTCCTTAGAGTGAAATAGGGCTGAGTCCTTAAGGGGTTAATCAAAGCCCTAACATTCTCTCGGTATTCATTACATTAACCTTTTTCACAGAGCCATGTAAATACAGTGATAATGATATATATATATATATATATTTATATATATCCCAACATATAAAATGCAGGTACAAGTATTAAACAGTATAAAGTTAACCATTTCAAGAGAAAAAAGTTAGAAGTTTTAACTTTGCATAGGGGAAATAGGCAAATGTCCAAATGTCAAAATGCTCCCTGTTCCACGGACCTACAAATATACATATGCATTGACTGGGGGATACTCTTTCTCATTGTGGAGAGCACCTAGTAGACGTGAGGAGAATTGTAGGCCAGGCAATGCTTCTCTGGGTTTCTGAGGAAATTTTTTTTTTTGCTAATTAACATATCTTACTTCTGCTGGAAGAGAAGCTTAGTTTTTCCTTTGGGAAGGAAAGCTAATTTGTATATCTTTGGGTTTCTGGCAAAGATTCCAATCTTCAAATCAAAGCTTCTCTATCTCCTAGGACAGGGATGGGCAAACTGCGGCTCTCCAGCTGTTGCAAAACTACAACTCCGAGAATGCAAAGACTGCTTACAGCTATCAGCCTACAGCAGGGCATGGTGGGAATTGTAGTTTTACAACAGCTGGAGTGCCGCAGTTTGCCTATCCCAGTCCAAGGAGACCAGAGGATGTTATATAGTAATTTTAAGGGCAATTGGAGCATATTTTATTTGGGTAAAATTCAGAAGGCAGAGAAGAAGGCATCTTCCACCAAAAACTGATAATTTTTGGACAGTTTTTTTTTTTTCATAAAAAAAATCTGACACTGCAATGTATTTTTAACCAGACTGTTAGTTACCAATGGCTACCATCAATTTTCCCATAGTTACAGAATATATATCACTGTCATTTTGATATTATTAATAATGTCTTAGCATTAAAGAGCTTGAAAGGATATGGATACAGTCTTAGGAGACTATAGATTGTTATGCACAATTTTACTGAGCAGTTGGGGCAAATTCCATTCAGACCGAACTTATCCAGACCAAATCGTGCCAAATTATTGTGAAGGTCCACTTATCGACTGACACATGGACAAGTGCTTTTGGCCAGGGACGCTACATTTCCCTGAGGGCACACTGGGTGAACGTTGTGGAACGTTGTGGAGGCGAGTCATACCCTCTTCCCCTCCTCCGCCTCCTCCTCCACTTCCACATCTGAATTATCATCTTGAAGCACCAGTCAGCCATCGGTCAGTTGCTGGAAGCAGTGTAGCACTGCAGTGGGGAATCAGCAACAGGCCGTGCTTAAACTGATCTGCTTAGGTGACAAACAGCATACCGCCGCAGAGCTGTGGCAGGAGATAAGGGACCAGATTGAGCTGTGGCTCTCACCACTCAACCTACAATCAGGCATGGTTTTGTCTGTTAATGGCCGTAACTTGATGGTGGCTTTGGAGCTTGGCAAGCTCACACACATACCATGCCTAGCCCACATGTTAAATCTAGTGGTTCAGTGGTTTCTCAAAACCTATCCAAATTTGCCTGAGCTACTGGTGAAGGTGCGCTGCGTATGTGCCAATTTCTGCACTTCATTGATAGCTTCAGCCGGTCTGGCAACGCTGCAGCAGTGCTTGCAATTGCCAGCTCACTGACTGTTGTATGACGTGAGCACAAGATGGAACTCGAGGTTCCACATGTTGGCCGGGCTTTGTGAGCAGCAGAGTGCAGTAGAGGAATACCAGCTGCTACATCGTCTTTGCCTTTCCAGTCAGCTTCCGCTCTTCATAGGCGATGAGTAGGCATTGATGTCTGACCTCTGTGAGGTTTTACGCAACTTTGAAGAATCAACACAGATGGTGAGCGGCAATAACGCTATTATCAGCGTAACCATCCCACTTTTGTGTCTACTCAAACGCTCACTTCTCACAATTAAGGCAGACGCTTTGCATGGGGAAGAGGTGGAAATGGGGGAAGACAGTACACAGGGTAATAGCCAGCTTCCCAGTGCAAATTGGATGATGATGATGAGGAGGAGCATGAGATGGTTGCCTCCGCTACAGAGGGTAGTACTAGTGATGAGCGAGCACCAAAGTGTTCGGGTGTTCGGTCCAAACACACAGCGATATTTGTGCGCTCGGCCAAGCACCCGAGTATAATGGAGGTCAATAGGAGACAACCTGGTACCCCCTGCTTGGATGAAGGGAGGGTGCCTGTTTCATACGGAAAGGTCAGAAAGTGACAGAACACCACCAAAATGGATCTGGAACAGCATGGGGACCATGCCTGGACGCATATTGGACTCCAAAGTCGCTGCTGGGAACCATGTTGTCCCAGTTGTACGCCACTTTTACATACCGCCAAAAATACGCCCAAAACCCAGCCCCCTCAAAAAAAAAAAAAAAAAAAACGTTTTAAGAGGAAAAATTGTTAGGAAACATTCTTTCCTGTATATCCAATTGTATATGCAGTGCAAGTACTGCCAAAAGTTACAATGAAGAAGCACTCAAATAAAAATTTTTTTGGGGGGGTAGATAACGTCACATAGCAGACTTATCGCAGGGAAATGGTGGTCAGCACAGGCAAGGAAAACAGAACACATTGAAATCAAATTTATTTTATTTTTTTGGTTCGAGATACAGTCACATAGCAGAGTTAGCGCAGGGAATGGCGGTCAGTACCGGCTACGAAAAAGAAAAGTCAAAATTTCTAATTGAAATTTTAATTTTGGTTCCAGATAACGTAACATAGCAGAGTTAGCACAGGAAATGGCGGTCAGCACCGGCTACGAAAAAAGAGAGACACATTTCTGATCGGAAAAAAAAATAAAAAATCATGCAAAACAGGATCCTGTAAAAAAAACACATGCGTTAAAGATTCACCACCAAAGGAAAGCAAATCATGTTTCCTTCCAAGTCTGAAACATAGAAAAGAATACACCATGTGAGCTGACCCCCCAAAACATTGTAGGTGAGGGCCTACAGGTGACCTGACCCTCCCTGAAGAGGTACATGAGGATATCTTATGCTCTGATCCCCAAAATCTTCAGCATCCACAGTCAGAAGAAGATGACAGGGGGAATGGCAATTAGTGTTTCACTTGGTGGATGATGCGGAAGAGACACAGTTGTCAATGAGTGAGGGTATTGTTAGGTCAACACAAGTCAGGAGGATGACCAGAGTGAGGAAGTGGAAGAGGAGATGGGGGATGATGACATCACTGACCCAACCTGGAAAGGTGGCAAGCCAAGCTAGGACAGCAGGACAGAGGGGGAGGGATCCACAACACCACAACAGGCTGGAAGAGGCTGTGGGGTGGCAAAAGGGAGAAAGCAGGCCACACCAAATAGGTCCCCCTTGCCGAAATCTCCCTTGCCAAGGGGTAGGTGTTCCGCAGTCTGGCACTTTTTTGAGGGAGGGGGACGATAAAAGAATTGTAATTTGCTAACTGTAACTGTGCTATACCAAAATAAGAATTCATAAATAAACAAATAATGATAACATATCTTACATCTTATTCATTAACTCTAACCCAAACCATAATAACAATAAAAACTCAAACCCGGGAACATAATGGGCGAAGACTGTACACTGGAGGCAAAATGAGTAGGGGTTGTGAACACTAGCAACCTCACCACCACCGACATGATCTGCCACATGTCGAACCCCTAGGTCCACAATCAGTGTCTGTGGGTCACACCACTGCCTCCTCTTCTTCCCCTGTGTTACGTGCTGGCCAATTATCTGTCCTAGACACAGGCTTGAATGACTCCCGGCTTGGAGTGGGGCCTTCGCAAGCATCATCAGCATGCACACCCACTTCTGTGCCCAAGCACAGCGTACAGATGTCCTTACTCCAGGCCTTTGATCGTAAGTGCAAAATGCCAGCCACCCACCCACAGGCTACAGTACTAAATGTGCACCTTTCAAAATTTATGGCCATGGAAGTGTTACCATTTAGGCCTGTGGACACTGAGGCTTTCCTCAGCCTCATGGCGGTGGATATCCTTCATTACTAAGTCCCCAGCCGCCACTATTTTTCTCGGTGTGCCATCCCCGCATTACAATGCAAATTGTGTCCCGTAACATCACCCGTGCCCTGTCCAAGGCAGTTATTGGGAAGGTCCATTTAACTATGGACACATGGACAAGTGCTTTTGGCCAGGGACACTACATTTCCATGACGGCATGCTGGGTTAACCTTGTGGAGGCCTGTAGCGAGTCTTAACCTGGGATGGCACAGGTGCTACCAATGCCAAGGGTTGCGGGTACTACTTCTATCAGGATTTCCTCCACTACCTACATTAGTGGCTACAACCCCTCCGCCTTCTTCACCTCCGCTTACACTTCAAACTCTGAATTCTCATCTAGCAGCAGCAGACAACCTTTAGTCAGTAGCTGGAAGCAGTGCTGAAACTCATTTGCTTCTGTGACAAACAGCACACCGCCAGAGAGCTGTGGCAGGGTATTAGGGACCAGACTGAGCTGTGGCTCTCGCCACTCAACCTACAACTACAATAGTTGTGTCTGATAATGTCCGTAAATTGGTGGCGGCTTTTGAGGTCGGCAAGCTCACACACAGGGCAATCAAGCATATATGTCCCATGCACAACAAACATCTCAAACTTATACATTAATATAACTAATAACATAACGAGAGTGGAGGAAAACAAATTGCATGGCCTGTTAATTAACTCATAAATTACCAAAGAACCATAACATATTTTACAACCATAAACCATAACAACTCTAATAATACCAACAATAATACAACCACAAACCATAATAATAACAGAACAGAATGTCATGGCAGAAGGATTTACAGCTGACAATGCTAGTGGCAGAGTACGTAGTTCCTTGAGCAACCCAGGAGGGGAGATGAGGGGAACACACTGCAGATCCAACAGAGGCAGTGCAACACTCTCCAAGGCCTGGAACAGTTTCATGACACCCCGCCACCACCCTCACCCTGATGAGCGGCCTAGTCTCACAAGGCGGGAAAAATTGTTGAAGACGGTGAAGGAGTACATAGCAGACCGCGTCCTCAGTGATCCCTCTGTGCCTTACAACCACTGGTGTCCAAACAGGACACGTGGCACCAACTGGCACTCTACAGCTATAGCTAAATAATAAGGAACATGAAAGGTATAATATATTGGACTGTAGTATTCAGGGTAAATGACCATATGGGCACTTTGCGATAAATAAGTGGGTTTTGGGTTGCTGTTTCGGCACTCAGTCTCTAAAAGGTTTGCCATCGACATCACTGTTTTAGAGGGTTAGAGCACCTGCAGGCCCTCAGCTACATACTTTTACTCAGTTTTATTTCGCCCAGGGCCACAGCCTCTGCATGCACCATCAGCATCACGACAACTTGCACATTCCTTACTGGCCGCATTCTTAATATTAAATGTTATATATGCTTCAAAGTATGTCACACATACAGTAGCGTAGTATTGTAGGATTGAAGTGTAGGCGCCAATAATTTAAAATAGGTATTTGGGATGCACACACTTTACACAGGAGAGGCACATAATGTGGACACTAAATATTCCACAAGTGATGTACATTTCCCCAAAATACACTGGTTTCACCTGTTGTATAGAGATCGCCCGAACTATCCGCCGGCGAACAGTTCCCGGCGAACATAGCTTGTTCGCGTTCGCCGCAGCGGTCGAACACATGCGATGTTCGGTCTGCCCCCTATACATCATCATTGAGCAAACTTTGACCCTGTACCTCACAGTCAGCAGACACATTCCAGCCAATCAGCAGCATACCCTCCATCCCAGACCCTTCCATCTCCTGAACAGCATCCATTTTAGATTCATTCGGAAGCTGCAGTCTTAGTGAGAGGAGGGAGAGTGTAGTTGCTTCTGATTTAATAGGGAAATCGATAGCTAGGCTAGTGTATTCAGTGTCCACTCCAGGCCTGAAAGACTCATCTGATCTTTGCTGTAAGGACAGCATCCTGACAGCACCCCAAAAAGCCCTTTTTAGGGCTGCAACATTAGTCTGCTTTTTTTTTTTCTCCATATATAGTAGTTGCCTGGCCTGCCTGTGTGTGAGGAGCTGCAGGCCCACAGACTGTAGTGTGCCCACTACTGTCATCCCGTGTGGCACAGGACTTTGCATCAAAAAAAGGCATTTGATTTTTACACTTTAGTGTAATTTCAGTTGCTTGCCTGGTAGTGTGTGTCAGGCCGACTTACACTGACTGTAGTGTGCCCACTGCCAGTGCCCACCCCTGTCATCCCGTGTGGCACAGGACTTTGCATCAAAAAAAGGCATTTCGCTTTTACACTTTAGTGTAATTTCAGTTGCTTGCCTGCTAGTGTATGTCAGGCCGACTTCCACTGACTGTAGTGTGCCCACTGCCAGTGCCCACCCCTGTCATCCCGTGTGGCACAGGACTTTGCATCAAAAAAAGGCATTCCATTTTTTCACTTTAGTGTAATTTCAGTTGCTTGCCTGCTAGTGTGTGTCCGGCCGACTTCCACTGACTGTAGTGTGCCCATTGCCAGTGCCCACCCCTGTCATCACGTGTGGCACAGGACTTCGCATCAAAAAAAGGCATTTCATTTTTACACTTTAGTGTAATTTCAGTTGCTTGCCTGCTGCCAGTGTGTGTCAGGCCCACTTCCACAGACTGTAGTGTGCCCACTGCCAGTGCCAATCACTGATACCGGGTTGCACAGTAGCTAGCCGATAAATAAGGCATTTCATTTTTACACATTAGTCTAATTTCAGTTGCTTGCCTGCTGCCAGTGTGTGTCAGGCCCACTTCCATAGACTGTAGTGTGCCCACTGCCAGTGCCAACCACTGATACCGGGTGGCACAGTAGCTAGCCGATAAATAAGGCATTTAATTTTTAGACAGTAGTCTAAATTCAGTTGCTTGCCTGCTGCCAGTGTGTGTCAGGCCCACTTCCACAGACTGTAGTGTGCAAACTGCCAGTGCCCACCACTAATACCGGGTGGCACAGTACCTAGCACGCGTAGTACCACTTATCTAAAAAAAAATGACAGGCAGAGGCAGGCCACCCCGCAGGGGCCGTCGTGCTCGTGGTGCTGTGATTTCCACTGTCCCTGGAATAATGCCTAGTGTTCAGAGGCCACGTACCCTGAACCTGAAAAATTCTGAGGACATAGTTGACTGGCTTAGACAGGACACCCAATCTTCAACAGCTTCCGCTAAGAACCTTGACGCACCATCCTCCTCCAGCTCAGCTTCGGTCACCTGCTCTCAAGTTACCACGCACCCGCCCACCTCCACCACCACCACTACCACCACAGCCACCACAGCCGCTTCACTTGATCCGTCAGAGGAGTTATTTACACATCAGTTGGATGCAATTAGTGATGCGCAACCATTATTGCCAGATGATGTAGATTACATGGATATGTCTCAGTCAGGCAGGATTACACACATGGACGTACAGTGTGATGATGATGATGATGATGTTGTACCCGCTGCTGCTTCCTTTGCTGAAGTGTCAGATGCAAGTGAAGCGGTTGATGATGACGATGTGTCCACGGATGCCACGTGGGTGCCTGCTCGAAGAGAAGAAGAGGGGGAAAGTTCAGAAGGGGAGACAGAGAGAATGAGAAGACGAGTTGGAAGCAAGGGGAGGTCGTCGCAAGGAGTTAGTGGCACAGTCAGACAGCATGTATCGGCACCTGGGGTCAGCCAGACAGCACGCCAGTCAACGCATGCTGTTGCCACCACCAGAATGTCGTCATTGCAAAGCTCAGCAGAGTGGCATTTTTTTTGTGTGTCTGCCTCTGATAACAGCAATGCCATTTGCAACCTGTGCCAAAAGAAACTGAGTTGAGGGAAGTCCAACACCCACCTTGGTACAACTGCTTTGCGAAGGCACATGATCTCACATCACAAACGCCTATGGGATCAACACATGAGTACAAGCAGCACACAAACTCAAAACCACCATGCTCCTCCTGGTCCAGCATCTTCAGCCACGTCAACCACTGCTGTACTCCCTGCCCCCTCTCAACTAACTGCCACTCTGCCTCTCACTTTCAGCAGTTCCTGCTCATCTGCCCACAGTCAGATGTCTGTCAATGACATGTTTGAGCGTAAGAAGCCAATGTCACAGAATCGCCCCCTTGCCCGGCGACTGACAGCTGGCTTGATGGAACTCTTAGCGCGCCAGCTTTTACCATACCAGCTGGTGGATTCTGAGGCCTTCAAAAAATTTGTCGCTATTGGGACACCACAGTGGAAGGTACCCGGACGAAATTTTTTTTCAAAAAAGGCAATCCCAAACCTCTACAATGTCATTGAAATGGAAGTCATGGCATCTCTGGCATACAGTGTTGGGGCAAGGGTCCATCTGACCACTGATACCTGGTCTGCAAAGCACGGTCAGGGCAGGTATATCACGTACACTGCACATTGGGTCAACCTGCTGACGGCTAACAAGCATGGAATGCGTGGCTCCGCAGCGGAGTTGGTGACACCGCCACGACTTGCAGGCAGACCTACTGCCACCTCCTCTACTCCTACTCCATCCTCTTCGATATCCTCCTCGGCTGAGTCCTCTTCTGCTGCGGCGTCTGGCTGCACATCAACTGAATCCCCCCAGCTCCCCAGGGGCTATTCCACATCCCGGATACGACAGTGTCACGCTGTCTTGGGGTTGACTTGCCTGAAAGCAGATAGCCACACAGGACCAGCACTCCTGTCCGCCCTGAACGCACAGGTGGATCAGTGGCTGACCCCGCACCAACTGGAGATCGGCAAAGTGGTGTGTGACAATGGAACAAATTTGTTGTCGGCATTGAATTTGGGCAAGTTGTCACATATGCCGTGCATGGCACATGTGTTGAATCTCATCGTACAACACTTTGTGTCTAAGTACCCAGGCTTACAGGACGTCCTCAAGCAGGCCAGGAAGGTGTGTAGACATTTCAGGCGTTCCTACACGGCCATGGCACACTTTTCCGATATTCAGCGGCGAAACAACATGCAAGTGAGGCGCTTGATTTGCGACAGCCTGACACGTTGGAATTCAACACTCCTAATGTTCGACCGCCTGCTCCAACAAGAAAAAGCTGTCAAGGAGTATTTGTATGACCGGGGTGCTAGGACAGCCTCTGCGGGGCTGGGAATTTTTTTGTCACGTTACTGGACGCTCATGGGCAATGCCTGTAGGCTCATGCGTCCTTTTGAGGAGGTGACAAACCTAGTCAGTTTGCACCGAAGGCACCATCAGCGACCTCATCCCATTTGTTTTCTTCCTGGAACGTGCCCTGCGAAAAGTGCTGGATCAGGCTGTAGATGAGCGTGAAGAGGAAGAGGAAGAGTTGTGGTCACCATCACCACCAGAAACAGCCTTGTCATCATCGCTTGCTGGACCTGCGGCAACGCTGGAAGAGGAGTATGAGGAAGAGGAGTCAGAGGAGGAATGTGGCGGCTTTGAGGAGGAGGAAGACCAATCACAGCAGGCACCCCAGGGTGCTCGTTGTTGTCACCTATCTGGGACCCATGGTGTTGTACGTGGCTGGGGGGAAGAACAGACCGTCAATGACATCAGTGAGGACGAGGAACGGGAAATGAGTAGCTCTGCATCCAACCTTGTTCAAATGGGGTCTTTCATGCTGTCATGTCTGTTGAGGGACCCTCGTATAAAAAGGATGAAGGAGAACGATCTGTACTGGGTGGCCACGCTACTAGACCCCCGGTATAAGCAGAAAGTGGCAGAAATGTTACCAAATTACCAAAAGTCGGAAAGAATGCAGCAGTTCAAAACCAAACTAAAAAATATGCTTTACACAGCTTATAAGGGGGATGTCACAGCACAACGGGAGTATGAGGAAGAGGAGTCAGAGGAGGAATGTGGCGGCTTTGAGGAGGAGGAAGACCAACCACAGCAGGCACCCCAGGGTGCTCGTTGTTGTCACCTATCTGGGACCCATGGTGTTGTACGTGGCTGGGGGGAAGAACAGACCGTCAATGACATCAGTGAGGACGAGGAACGGGAAATGAGTAGCTCTGCATCCAACCTTGTTCAAATGGGGTCTTTCATGCTGTCATGTCTGTTGAGGGACCCTCGTATAAAAAGGATGAAGGAGAACGATCTGTACTGGGTGGCCACGCTACTAGACCCCCGGTATAGGCAGAAAGTGGCAGAAATGTTACCAAATTACCGAAAGTCGGAAAGGATGCAGCAGTTCAAAACCAAACTAAAAAATATGCTTTACACAGCTTATAAGGGGGATGTCACAGCACAACGGGAATGTAACAGGGGAAGAGGTGAGTGTAATCCTCCTCCTACCACGGCGGCAAGGACTGGACGATTTACAGATGTGTTGTTGATGGAGGACATGCAGAGCTTTTTCAGTCCTACTCATCGCCACAGCCATTCGGGATCCAGCCTTAGAGAACGACTCGACCGACAGGTAGCAGACTACCTCGCCTTAACAGCAGATATCGACACTTTTAGGAGCAATGAACCCCTTCACTACTGGGTGTGCAGGCTTTACCTGTTGCCTGAGCTATCCCAGTTTGCGATAAAACTTCTGGCCTGCCCTGCTTCAAGTGTCCTGTCAGAAAGGACCTTCAGTGCAGCAGGAGGCATTGTCACTGACAAGAGAAGTTGCCTCGGTTAAAAAAGTGTTGATTACCTCACCCACCTTCATAAAGATGAATGAGGCATGGATCCCGAAGGGACTGACAGTGGGGGATACGTTTGACTAACAAAAGGCCTGATTACATGCCTTGGCCTCAAAATGGTCCCCATGCTGCTGTATTTAATGTCTGCATACCGGATGACTTTCGTGATTTCTCCACCACCAACTAGGGTTCAAGCCGCAATGTTTTAGTCACTTTTCTGCCTGGAAAACATAAATTTTTCCGGCCGCTGCTACAATAGCGGCTGCAGCAATGCCATTATTTTTCAGGCATGTGTATATGCCTAATTTTTCTGTCCTATGGTGCAGCACTGTGGCTGCAAAAACAAACCAAAAAAAAAAGGCACATACAAGTGTCAATTCCCCTTCGTGATCGTTACCTTGTTGTGGTGAAGGGGCTTGCGTATCACAATGAAGCAATCATCACCACTATGAGTGTGTTGGCAATGTTGCCACACCCCAGATGATAAGGTCCGTTGCTTCATTATGGTCAGACCAAAAGCGATCGGACGGCTGGATAATATTTCATAGAAAAAAACATTAATTTACCTTTTTTTTTTTTTTAAATGTTGTATAGGTTTTTAATACATAAAATAAAAAATCATAATAAAGTCTCTTAATAGTTTATTAGAAATAATGCAGACAATTAAAAAAATCCCCATCAATTCCAATACAAAGCAAGTACAGAGCTCAGAACTAAATTATTTCATGATGTCGTAATGGTTCGATAATTCAACAATGTTTAATCAATTCGACACACGTCCCCGGATAGGGTCCGTAACAGGGATTAAACTGATCGGAATAGTACTAGTTAAGGCCTCTTTCACACTTGCGTTGTGAAGATCCGGCGTGCACTTCCGTCGCCGGAATGCACGCCGGATCCGGCACAACGCAAGTGAACTGAAAGCATTTGAAGACTGATCAGTCTTCAAAATGCTTTCAGTGTTAAAATGGCAGCCATGACGCTACTAGCGTCCTGGTTGCCATAGTAGCAGTGGGGAGCGGGGGAGCGGCATACTTACATTCCGTGCGGCTCCCGGGGCGCTCCTGAATGACGTCAGAGCGCACGTGATCTATGCACTGGGGCGCCCTGACGTCATCCTGGAGCGTCCGGGGCCGCACTGAATGTAAGTATGCGCTCCCGCTCCCCTACTCTTACTATGGCAACCAGGACTTTAGCGTCCTATCTGCCATAGTAACCATTGACAAAAAGCTAAGCGTCGGCTCCGGTGATGCGCGGAAACGACGTTTAGCTAAAGGCCGGATCCGGACTAATGCCCTTCAATGGGCATTAATTCCGGATCCGGCGTTGCGGCATTAATTCCGGATTTTTGGACGGAGACAAATCCGCAGCATGCTGCACTTTTGTCAACGTCCAAAAAACGTTGACATATTGAACTGATGCATCCTGATGCATCCTGAACGGATTTCTCTCCATTCAGGATGCATGGGGATAATCCTGATCAGTAGCTTTCCGTCCTAGAGACCCGAGGACGGATCTCTAGGACGGAAAGCTAAAACGCTGATGTGAAAGAGGCCTAAGACACCAATCATATAGGGTGTCACAGCACATTGCTCTGTGCACGCGCAGTGCCCAAATTTGGGAAGAAGAGGACCGACCAAGCTGCTTTTTCCATCTCCCGGTTCCTGAAATCAATTCAGTTTGGTATATGAGAGTCTGTCACTGTGAAGGCAGTCGAAGGTACCCGGCCTAAATTTTTTTCACAAAAGGCAATCCCTGATATGGGATGTAACAGGGATTAAACTGATGAGAATAGTACTACAGAAAATACCACTCATATCGGGTGTGACAGTAAATTACACGCCGCAGACGCAGTGATCGTGGATTAAAACAGAGTGGAGGGAGCCAGTTTTTTTTTTAACCATCTCCCCTTTCGAAAAATCAATTTAATAAATGGACCCCAGATTGGGGACATAACAGGGATTAAACTGATGAGAATAGTACTACACGAAAATACCACTCATATCGGGTGTGACAGTAAATTGCACGGCGCAGATGCAGTCACCGTGGATTAAAACAGAGTGGAGGGAACCAGCGTTTTTTTAACCATCTCCCCGTGCGAAAAATCTATTCAATAAATGGACCCCAGATTAGGGACGTTAGAGGGATTAAACTGATGAGAATAGTACTACAGAAAATACCACTCATATCGGGTGTGACAGTAAATTGCACGGCGCAGACGCAGTGACCGTGGATAAAAACCAAGGCGGAGGGAGTCTGCGTTTTTTTAACCATCTCCCCGTTCGAAAAATTAATTCAATTCACCTTTCGGGGACCCTTGGTGTTGTACGTGGCTGGGTGGAGGAAGTAACCTTCAATGACATCCCCCGGACATGGCTAGCTTGGTATCCAACCTTGTGCAAATGGGGAGTTTGCGGTTGTGCAAATGAACTGTTTGTGGTTGTTTGCGGTGCATTAAAAGGGGAGTTTGGTCTGTCAATGTCTGTGAATCGGGCGTAACCCTTACACGATAGTAGAAAACAAGGGTTAACCAGTCTTAGTATTACCGACGGACACGGATCTAATTGCGCTGCTGGTTCTCAATGGTGAGTTGGACCTTCACACTTCAAAACATGTAGATAAAATAAAAAGAACCGCGCTGCTTGAACACCGACTTTTTCAATAAGCAGGATACCAAATAGTGCTGCCCAGCTTCCAAGATGTTAAATGGATCCACCGATCTCCTGAAAGGTCAAGGGGGTATGCACAAATAGTGAAGGACCCTCCACACAATTAAAGTATAAAAGGTTTAATTGTACTCACAAAAGTAGATAAAATATCAGCATATAACAATTTAGTCTCCAAATGATCAGTCACCGCCCGACCCGGGTTTCGCACTTTAGCTTCCTCAGGGGCATAATGCGCATGTCCCAACTAAGGAACACTTGACATTACTATCATTAATTGTGAATGGGAGGAGGTTACTATTTAACATTATTATGTAACATGAAGTGGGAGGGTTTTCTGATATTATGGTGGTTGGCGATCATATTAGATGAGTGTGATTAGTATTGAAAAATGAAATATTTTTCTTTATATTAAATTTTGTTATTTTGGTTATTACGTTAGGGAAGTGGGAGGTTAATATTAATATTTTGCACGTAGATTGACGACTGTGGCAACCATGATTGTGGTGAACGCACCGCAAGATTGAAAATTTGTTCTTCCTCTTGCCTCTAGCTCTGCTATTCATTGAATTATGTACATCTACTCTCTGAGTCCTCTTAATACATGTTTTGGTCCTACTTGTGGATATGGGAACACATAGCACTAATGTTATTAACAATTTGATTTATGTTTTATGTTTTCTCTCTGTCTATAAGAGTTTTTATAGCCCTTTAATAATGGATATTTTAATAGAATGTTTGTGTTTTTTAATACAATTTGGTTGATAATGAGGAATGAAAATACTCATTAGGGGTTAATGAAAGGTATAAAAGCCCTTAGTTGGGACATGCGCATTATGCCCCTGAGGAAGCTAAAGTGCGAAACCCGGGTCGGGCGGTGACTGATCATTTGGAGACTACATTGTTATATGCTGATATTTTATTTACTTTTGTGAGTACAATTAAACCTTTTATAATTTAATTGTGTGGTGGGTCCTTCACTATTTGTGCATACCCCCTTGACCTTTCAGGAGATCGGTGGATCCATTTAACATCTTGGAAGATGGGCAGCACTATTTGGTAACCCTTACACTACCTGATCAATACAACATCATACCTGATCGTATACACACACTGGATGTTTTAACCTCTTAAGGACCCAGGGCGTACATGTACGTCCTGTGTCCGGTCTTTAAAGATGGCGCCCGCTCCTGCTCCATGCGGGCGCCTTAGCCACGGGTGTCCGCATGGTTCCTGTAGCAGACACCCGCGGCTAATGTCCGCGACCGGCAGCGATGCCGATCGCGGACATTTAACCCCTCAGATGCCGTGGTCAATCCTGACCACGGCATCTGAGTGCGCACAAACGAAAGTTTTACTTTTGGTTTGCGCTCCGGCTCCCCCGTGTGGCGATCGGAGGAGCCGGAGCGTGCCTGTAGTAGCCTGGGTCTCTATAAATGAAACCCAGGCTACTCTGTAGTATTTCCTATGGAGCCTTGCCTGTAATAGGCTTCATAGGAAATATGCGATTTTTTCATATATTCCAATGCTATTGCATTGGAATGTATGAAAATCACAATCAAATGATTATATATAAAAGTGTAAAAAAAAAAAAAAATGAAAAGTTAAAAAATAAAAATAAAAAACATAAAAGTTCAAATCACCCCCCTTTTGCTAAAATAAAAAATTAAAAAACTAAATTTTTTTAAAAAATACACATCTTGGGTGTCGCAATGTGCAAAAACGCCCATAGTATAAAAATATAAAAAAATATTCCCCATACGTCAAACAGCAAAACGGAAAATAGCGTCCAAATGGCGGATTCGCCATTTTTGGTCGCTTCATTTTCCACAAAAAACACATAAAAGGTGATCAAAAAGTCATACACACCCCAAAATGGTATCAATAAAAAGATAAGATTATGACGCATAAAATGAGCCCCCAAACAGCCCTGTACATATAACTACAAAAAAGTTATAGGGGTCAAAACATGGTGACAAAAAAGTAAAACTGATTTTTTTCCCACTTTTGAATTTTTTTTCACTATCAAAACGCAAGAAAACCTATACATATAGGGCATCTCCGGATTCGTACTGACCTGTAGAGTAAAATTAACCAGTCAGTTTTATCGCACATCGAACGTCGGAATTTAAAAAGCCGCAAAACTGTGGTGGAATTGCTTTTTTTTTGCAATTTCACCCTATTTGGAATTTTTTCCCCGCTTCCCACTACATCATATGCAATATTAAATGGTGGCATTGGAAAGTACAACTTGTCCCGCAAAAAACAAGCCCTCATATGGCTATGTGAACCGAAAAATAAAAAAGTTATGGCTCTGGGAAGGCAGGGAGCGCAAAACGAAAACTCAAAAAGTAAAAAACCTCCGGTCCTTAAGGGGTTAAAAAACGTTGTTCAAATAAATTTAGGATTGTTAGGTGATTTATGCCTTTTATGGATTAAAACCCAACTCTGCGTCAACTATGTTATTTTCCATGGGAGTTTTGCCATGGATCCCCCTCCGGCATGCCACAGTCCAGGTGTTAGTCCCCTTGAAACAACTTTTCCATCACTATTGTGGCCAGAAAGAGTCCCTGTGGGTTTTTAAAATTCGCCTGCCTATTGAAGTCTATGGCGGTTCGCCCGGTTCGCGAACATTTGTGGAAGTTCGCGTTCGCCGTTCGCGAACGGAAAATTTTATGTTTGCGACATCACTACTATTGTACAGTGTTTGAGACAGAGAGGCACATGCTGTGGACACTAGATTAGGCCCAGATTATTTAGATTTGCGCATTAGACACACTTTTTGGATGATGGACCATATATGTCCCATAAAACCACAGAATATGGACACTATTAGACCCAGATTAATGGAAGTTGCGCTGCAGACACTGTTTGCTGATGTAGGACTGTATTTTTTACACAAAGCCACACGCTATGGTCACTAGATGTGAGCCAGATTATTAAAGACACAGGGCCAGATTTATCATTACACTTACATCTTACTCCACTTTAACATATGCCCAAAGTCACTTTTGGCTAGTCAGATTTGTTAATGGTCTTTTATTACTGTGATAAATGTGGTTTGATGGTAGCAGTTTATACTTCAGTAAGTGGCTTTACAAAAGTCGCACGTCTTTACGAAAAAGTTGCATGTTCTATTAAAAAGTCGTATAAGAAAAGCATGGGCCCCCCTGGAGTGGAATTGCGACTTTTTTGCGACTTTTTAAATTGTAGCAATAGTAAATCTGTCTAGACATTCATTTACACAAGAAAACATGCCCACAAACTGGATAGCTTAGTACTGAAAAAGTCGCAAAAAATGCTCAATTTTACCGATTGAACATTTTTTTGCGACTTTTTCACTCCATTAAAGTGACTTTAGCTAATGATAAATATAGCCCACAGTCTTCGGATGATGTACATGATATGTCACTAATAGGTACAAAATAAAAATATATTGCTGCTTAGAAACATACCCAGTAGTCATTAAAAGGCATTGTGGGGTTTTTGAAAAGCTTTTGGTATTAAATACAGCAAATTTCTCTCCCTGCATCTGTCCCTTCCTTAGCACGGATATCACTATAACTGCTGTTACATATATTGTTGATCTAAAACACACACACAGTAGTACTTTTGGGCCTTTGAAACGCTTTCTCTAACTAAAATCGCTGAAATTCGCTCCCTGCTCTGTCTTTCCCTTCCTACCCGATGCTCTCCCTGACTAAGTCTGAGACGAACATGCGTCATCAGGTGCTATATAACCTCCGATTCTGCATTCCGGCCAGCCAATCACTGTAATGCCAGCAGCTAACATGGCTACTGGCATAACAGTGAGGGCAATTCTTACCTGCACCTTTATTGGCTGTTTAAAACCCACGAAATGTGCGGGGCGGAGACTCAAGCATTCCGCTCAAGCACATGATGTACTCGGCCGAGCATGCTCGCTCATTGTTAGGGGAAAATATGGCTCTTAGCCAGAACTTCAGCCTGATGACCACACAAATATGATATAGCATATACTGGTATTATTCAGTGAGTTTCATCCATTGAGTGATATCAGTATTGCCTGTAGCATGGTGTCCCTTGTTAGCATATCAAAGGCAGGAAGGGCACATCGTAAGAGATATGGGTGGTCTCAGGGTGGAGTCCATGGTGTGGGGGCTGGAACACAGCAAGATATAGGTGAAACTTTGGAGGTAGTGGGTCTCTTTTCCCAGGACCCCCTGGCTAACACCACTTCAGGAGCAAGCTAAGTATATATCTGGTTATATGTGTGTATGTGTATAAGTATAATATCCCAGTAGACTTTATACGTGTACATATAGATGTTTATAGTCTGCAATTGTATTTCCAGTAGATTATATATGCTATTTATGCATGAGTCTCTATATGTACATGTACTAACGGTCAGGTACTGGATGTGAGTTGGTGTAGATCCAGAACTCTGGAAATACTCTATATACATACACATTATTAGCCACATTGCTTAGCAGCCAGGGGGACAGGAACAGAGGCAGCTGTGTGTGTGGTGGTGTATTGTATGTATTGTGTTATTTGTAGTGTCTGTATCTTTATGTATAATGTCCATTGCTTTGTCATCTCTATGTTTTCAGTAAACTATTTTTATATATAAGTATCTGCGAGGCTTGTATGTTACTCCTGGGGTGTATATATGACGGACTGGAAGAGGTATAATAATACACAGTATAATCGGGTTATTTGGGAAACAAGGGCATCAGTCTGGGAATAGAAGAGAAAGGACGGAAAACGGGGTTAGATATAAATCCCCAATTTCCAATAAGCAAATATGTCCCTTTTCATTGGCGAGTCAGGCCCAAATGTTTTAATGAATCTCTATTAGGATATTCTGATGAAATTGCTGTTATACTGTGAATTTAGGCATTTAGACCTTGGAGATTCGGACAGGCAACACAATTTCACTGAGTCCTAGTGTGAGTGCAGTTAATTACAGAGAACCTATTTAAGTGAAGTTCCTGGGATGCTGAATGTTTCTCATTATAACCTGTGAGGTTTGTTTTGTATTTTTGTTTTTTTCTTTCATTTTTTTCTAGTCCTTCAGTAGAATTCTGCTGGTTGGTAAAAGAGGCTTACTTGGACCCAAGCAGTAGACTCAGGAGTTACACAGATCGCAGGGATGGCCATGAGTGACAAAGCAGGACATGGGACTTTTCAAAGGTTAAGTAGATACAGTACGTTTAACCCTGTATTGCCTAGATCAAATGGATCTGTGCAAATGTTATGGGAATCTCTGGTAGATCAAGCTGATTCCTATGATAAATTGCACATAGCTAAGCGTGGTGTCTTGAAGCAAACATCCAAGCGGCTTCACATGCTTGCTAAGCTGATGTGCATATTTGATTATGCCATTAGCAAGCTGGAGAAGGTGGACACGTGTGAGACGAAGGCCCCTGTGAATTTGCATTGTTGTTCAGAAGTGGTTGAACGGGTTTCTAGTCTAGAAACACAATTTAAAGAAAAAGATGAGATACTGGTAGGAAAAGACGGTCAGATCAGCATGTTGCAGTCTCAGTTATCTGAGAAAGAAAAATATTATGCAGATGTTGATAAAGTTTTTATACAGCTGTATATGGAGATAACGGACTATAAGGAAAAAGCAGCATCTACAGAGGTGATAATTGATGACCTGAGGACCGAGGTAACAAAAAGGATGAGACAATTAGCAATCTGCAGAAGACCATAACTGAGCTCTCACATCACAAAGATTTGCACTCAAAGCAAATTTGTCTTTTGAGTGCAAACAGGGGGACAGATGAGAGTGAGACCGCGCCTATGGATGCCTCCGATCAGACTGATACCACTCCAATAGCTGCCACAAGTACTGCTGGTGACACAGTTTGTGGATTAGGAAGTGGCATGGAACAGACCACTTCCAGTTCACAGTTTTGCCGCAGCAATATGGCAGAATTGCATTCTTTCCATAACATGGAGAGGATGCAATTTCTGCTAAAGATATGTAAACTGATTCCTACATATGATCCAGATGCAGATCCTTTCACTTCCTGTGATATTTTTGAGGGACATTGCCAGAAATTTTCTGTCCCTCCAGAATATCGCATGGAACTCTTCAAGCTATGGTTGCCTACACATCTTTTTCAAAGATATGAGGTCATAGGAAAAATTGCCCCCAGGAATGGCCTGTTTCATGATAAGGAAGACAGACTTTCCATCCTCATGAAATTGGTAACAGGGCATACAGACGTCACCCCAGAAGTCCTAAGTAACTTCAGGCCTACCATCCATGATGAGCCCTTGTCTCTTTGTGGAAGGTTTGAAGCTATGTATAGGAATGTGACCAAGGATCATGGTTTGGGAACCCCACAAGGCATGATATGTATGTTTGTGGGGAAGTTTCCATATCTTGATACTACAATTCGTTTGAATGCAGCTAAGGAGACATCACTGATTGAGGCAGCAATGGTAATAGAGCAGGTCAGGCAGGATTTGCTAAATAGTCAGAAGTATAAGAAGGTAGCATTTAATAGAAAAATGCAAGCTGTCTGCACGTTAAAAGGTATGGCAGCCAACAAAACATCTGTGTATTCTACTGCTCTTCAACGAAGAAGGCGGGAGAATATACAGTGTTTCCATTGTCTGCAATACGGACATATAAAACGATTCTGTCCGCACAGAGATGTAAGGCGGGGGGGCTTTCAAATACAATTGCAGAGACAGAGACCGGTTTCATTTGTAAGCAGACAGACTACACATGAAACAGGGCTGCAAGACACCATTATAACAGATATCTCTACTGGGAATCTGTTATAATAGATTTGTGGTGAGGGGGGTCCCTAAAGATCTGGCCAAAATCAACTCAGGGATGCCCCATATATCAGCCAGAGCCTGCAATCAATGTAAATCTATAATAGCCCCTAGCGTATGGTGACATGGACACCAACACAGGGGGAGCTTAGGTTTACTGTTGAAGAACCTTTTGTTTGTCTGTCCTCAGTAATGCAAAGTTGATAGAGTTGTTGTCTTTAATCTCTACACCCAGGTGTCTGTTGGGGAGCTGTTAGGAATTTATGACTCTCTCGATTGTAGAGACCATTGCCTGAGGTCACCACAGCCTCAGGGGGCCATACAGCTCACTAACAGATGGCATTGTCCCTCAACCTTGAGGAGACAATGGATTTTAGATAAGCTCTTGTGCTTGCATCAATTGGCAATACTGTTGGTTCATAAAGGATTGTTGTGCATAAAACCTTTGATAACCTCTTGCACCATAGGACAGTTCAGTCTGTGAGTGCTCTTTTCATGTTGGGCAGGTACCTTAATAATACTGACAAAGTCTGGTTGTGTGAGGCGGCCCTCGCCTATGTCCGTAGGACGCATATAATATATGGTTCTAATTTTTGGTGGTCTGTTGCTCATCATAAGGGCATGTCATTGCATATCTCCAGTGTGTCTTACTCAGGTAAACAGCTTCTGAATTTGGTCCCTAAGTATGGAGAAATGGCAGTCTATCTCCCTGTCTGTCACTGGCACTTATAAGTAGGAGTTTAGTCAGGCCAAAACTGACTGGTAACAGTAGTGACTAACTACCATAGAGGCACAGCGTGTAATTTGGGTGCTAGCCCATAAAGTCCGCGGCGCAGCCAGTAGGTTGTGGGGCATAGCTCTCCCTATTGGGGATTCTGCGAGGGAGTGGGTTGACCCCACAGCGATCTGCAGAGGCGCTTTAAATTGCGACTGTCCAGTCGGACGCGGAACTTGGGCGCAGCCGGTGCAAGTGGGAACTCCCACTGGGTTGTGATATATAGCCTCGGTTTGTAATGTACCTACTAAGAGTGCCAAGTGTTCTGTCAACAGGGGGAGGCCATGATATCTCCTGATGGATTTTCAGAACTGCAGTTCTTGAGGTATGCTCCCCCGTGGAGCAGACTGTTGTGATGATTTCAGGTGGAGAAATGCCCAGAGAGCCCTTGATCTAAGAAGGCGACCAGACATCTGTCAAGACCCATTATGATGGCACCAGACGATCCCCTCCGTGTGAAATCCCAGATGAACATTGAGATCATCCATGCATAAGAAGATGAATCAACAGATTGTCCAAAAATGCAACATATATAAGCTTATGATGCATTGTGTTTATTACCTTTTATCATGTTTTTTTTTCTCATTGTAAACACTCCCACACATAGATCAGGCTTCCAACATAGTGTGTCGGTAGTCCGACAACAGGGGGATATGTTAGGGGAAAATATGGCTCTTAGCCAGAACTTCAGCCTGATGACCACACAAATATGATATAGCATATACTGGTATTATTCAGTGAGTTTCATCCATTGAGTGATATCAGTATTGTCTGTAGCATGGTGTCCCTTGTTAGCATATCAAAGGCAGGAAGGGCACATCGTAAGAGATATGGGTGGTCTCAGGGTGGAGTCCATGGTGTGGGGGCTGGAACACAGCAAGATATAGGTGAAACTTTGGAGGTAGTGGGTCTCTTTTCCCAGGACCCCTGGCTAACACCACTTCAGGAGCAAGCTAAGTATATATCTGGTTATATGTGTGTATGTGTATAAGTATAATATCCCAGTAGACTTTATACGTGTACATATAGATGTTTATAGTCTGCAATTGTATTTCCCAGTAGATTATATATGCTATTTATGCATGAGTCTCTATATGTACATGTACTAACGGTCAGGTACTGGATGTGAGTTGGTGTAGATCCAGAACTCTGGAAATACTCTATATACATACACATTATTAGCCACATTGCTTAGCAGCCAGGG
Source organism: Bufotes viridis (assembly GCA_033119425.1). Classification (NCBI taxonomy): domain Eukaryota; kingdom Metazoa; phylum Chordata; class Amphibia; order Anura; family Bufonidae; genus Bufotes; species Bufotes viridis. The sequence continues at coordinate 81,995,049 of CM065591.1, read as the reverse complement.
GGGACAGGAACAGAGGCAGCTGTGTGTGTGGTGGTGTATTGTATGTATTGTGTTATTTGTAGTGTCTGTATCTTTATGTATAATGTCCATTGCTTTGTCATCTCTATGTTTTCAGTAAACTATTTTTATATATAAGTATCTGCGAGGCTTGTATGTTACTCCTGGGGTGTATATATGACGGACTGGAAGAGGTATAATAATACACAGTATAATCGGGTTATTTGGGAAACAAGGGCATCAGTCTGGGAATAGAAGAGAAAGGATGGAAAACGGGGTTAGATATAAATCCCCAATTTCCAATAAGCAAATATGTCCCTTTTCACTCATCACTAGGTAGTACCCATGGAAGTTTTATTCTATCTGTTCAGCGTGGATGGGTAGAAGAGGAGGAAGAGGATAGGGAGATTAAGAGTCATCCTCCTGCTGAGGAGAGCGAAGTCTTGTCTATTGGGACTCTGGCACACATGGCTGACTTTATGTTAGGCTGCCTTTCCCGCGACCCTCGCGTTGTACGCATTTTGGCCAACACCGATTACTGTTTGTTCATCATTCTCGACCCCTGCCACAAAGAGAACTTCTCATCTCTCATTCATGGGGTGGAGAGGATGAGCAAAATGGTGCAATACCAGAAAGTCCTTGTGGAAAAATTGCTCCAAAAATTTCCATCTGACAATGCTGGCTGCAGAGTACGTAGTTTCTTGGCCAACCGAGGAGGGGAGACGAGCAGAACACATAGCAGTTCCAACAGAGGCAAGGCAACATACTCCAAGGCCTGGGACAGTTTTATGACACCCCGCCAGCACCCTCAACCTGATGCAAGGCCTAGTGTCACAAGGAGGGAAAAATTTTGGAAGATGGTGAAGGAGTACGTAGCAGACCATGTCAGTGTCCTCAGTGATACCTCTGTGCCTTACAACTATTGGGTGTCCAAGCTGGATACGTGGCATGAACTGGCGCTCTACGCCTTGGAGGTGCTGGCCTTCCCCACTGCCAGCGTTTTATCGGAGCTTGTATTAAGTGCTGCTGGAGGCATAATAACTGATAAGCACATCCACCTGTGAACTGAGCTGACCGGTTGACTCTTATAAAAATGAACAAGGCCTGGATTGCCCCTGACTTCTCTACTCTACCAGAGGAAAGCGGCTGAACATAAAGACACTCTAAATGTGGCTTTTCATGGTGTATTGAATACACTGTATTCCCATGCACCCCTTGCACCACAAAAAAGGGTATATGGTTCAATCTCCTTTTTCTCGTCCTCCTCCTCCTCATCCTTCATATCAACATGCTTATTAGGCTGCCCTCGCTCCTAATGTTTTAGAGGGTAAGCTCAGCAGTGGACCCTCACCTATAATGTTTTTGAGGGTCACCAGCAGGCCCTCAACAATAATGTTTTTGAGGGTCACCAGCAGGCGCTCAACGATAATGTTTTTGAGAGTCACGACTCACAAGCAGGCCCTCGCCCATAATGTTTTTGAGGGTCAACAGCAGGCCCTTGTCCATAATGTTTTAGAGGATCACAAGCAAGCCCTAGCCCATAATGTTTTATATGGTCAGATTAGCAGCAGACCCTCACCCCTAATGTTTTAGATGGTCAGCTCGGCAGCAGGCCCTCCCCCCTAATATTTTAGAGGATCAGTTCAGAAGCAGACCCTCACCCCGAATTTGTTAGATGGTCAGCTCTGCAGCAGGCCCTCGCCTCTAATGTTTTAGATGGTCAGATCAGCAGCAGTCCCTCGCCCCGAATGTTTTAGAGGGTCACCAGTAGGTGTGCATGATGCCCTTCTTTATGTGTAATAAAGAGTGTATTGTAGTGCCGGTTCCTTGTAATTTTTGGCAGCCCTTTCACTTAGTGCATGGCTTTATGAGTGTAGGAGGCCCACTACCTCGACAATTGCACCACAATGTGAATGAGGCCTTCCTTTATGTGATAATCAGGTTGTATCGGGGTGCCTTTTCCTTGTAATTTTTGGCAGCACTTGCACTTTATATACAAGTATATATACAGGAAAGAATGTTTCCTAACAATTTTTCCTCTAAAAGCGATCTTCTCTTCTGTTTTGTGCGTATTATTGTCAGTCTGTAAAAGTGGCGTACTACTCGGACAACATCATTCCCAGCAGCGACATGGGAGACCACGATGCATCCAAACATCCCCTCTATGCTTTTCCTGAACCATTTCAGTGGTGTTTCCATCAATTTCTGACCTTTTCCTGTGAACCAGACACCCTCCCCTCTTCAGAGTAGGGGGTGCCTGGTTTAATGCTTGGGTTCTCCCATTGACTTCCACTGGCTCGGGTGCTCAGTAGAGCACCCTAGCATCCCAAAGTGTTGTACTCGAGCAACCGAGCACCCGAGCACTTTGGTGCTCGACGAACACTACCTTCCATGTCTATTTTAAGTCTGTGCCCAGGAAATTGTTGATATTGAGGCGAAACTTGAGTTGGACAATAAATATTGAGTTCATATTTTCATGTTGAATATATGCATCTATAATAAACCCACCTCTGTAAACTGTTTCTATGTTTTTTTTTATTATGTCCATATTTTTTTATATTTGTTCCTATTTTATTGGAGAAAGCTTGGGTCATCATTAAACACCTTGGTTAGTCAGCCATTCCTGGGAATTGGAGAGATTTCTACTATCTTCAATGTTTTTGTAAGCCAATCCCAATGAAACACGTCAAGTACTATACAAATCTGCTCATATCTATAGTAGATTGTAATATTACTTTAAATACTTGAATGTGTAACATTTAATGCCTGGTATGATGAGTTGTCATTTTATACACATAGATAGGAGCATAACTCTCTCTTATATTCTCTCAGGGTTTATTTTTTTATACACGATTCACTTTTGCATATTGAGACTCTATTCAAACTTATCCTATGACTAATAGCTGGCCTTACTCCATAAATCATTTTTTATGAGACTGCTATTTAACTGAGCTTTTACATTCAATTTACAAATAAAACCTTGAAAAATATATCACTTTGTTTAGTAGAAAACAGAAAGAGAGATGATGAACCACAGGCAGTGATCTTATTGACAGGGTCAGTTTTATGTTTTTTAACATACAGTAGTTGCAATAACATTTTTACTCTAGTGCTATAAAAAAGACGTATGACTTCACACAAACAGAGTGAAATTTCACTTTAAAGGGAACATTATGTTTGCAAAATAGTGAAAAAATTGTGTTACCTAAAGGGTTTGTTCAAAGTATTTTCTATTTATTTTATTTTTTTCAGTTGACAGGATCATTGTCATGATTGGCTCACCATCAGTGATGGTGAGTCAAAAGCATGAGTGGAAGCTACATTGAGATAAACTTTAATGGAAAGATTTGCACTAATTCTGTGTTTTTGACCTACTCCTGGTTTTGGCTCATCACAATCACTAATGGAAATCACAGACCAAATACTGACTTTGTGCAAGTGGACTTACGGTTGAGAATGCCCTCCGTGCCTGCACCATCACTCCTCACCTCTGCAGCTGTGACATAATATTTTGGCTGCAGCAATGATTTCCCATATACACATGGCCACAGCAGCCAATCAGTGACATTTAAGTAAATGATAAAAGACCACTAAGGACAGTGATTGGCTGTAGAGGTCATCGGCCATCACTGATGTCAGAACAACAAAGCCCAACGGTGGAGGAGAGGCAAAGGCAGAAGGAGGGTTGTTACCAACAGTCACTTTTTTTTTTATTATAACAGAAAATATATATCTAGATGAAAGGATTTGCATAAAACTCTTTTACAGCTGGAGTATGATTTTTGAAATACATGGGTAGATGAAACATCACATACAGGGTCCCAGGGTCAGCCTATTCCATCAGTACCAGAACATCCTTCAGATGGCCAGGCCATAATACAATAAATGACCTCTAATGCAACAAGGTCACAGAAGGCATGATTATTTGGAACATTGAGCCAATCAATTAGGTTCTATTTCTTGAACTTACTGATGCAGATTAGATCTTATCACCCAAATGTAGACACCATCTGTAGACAGCACTGTTTTGGGGCCGCTGCATGTGTTAGAACATGGAGCAAGGAACTCTGGGAACGAGGGATCACCCACAAAGCCCTGCATGCAGCCAATCAGCAGCCAGCCCTGTGATGTCACAGCCCTATAAATAGCCTCAGCCATCTAGGATTCAGCCATTTCCAGTGTACTTAGTGTAGGGAGAGACGTCAGCAGGCACTAGTGACAGTGGTAGAAAAGACTTAAAAACTCTTATTTTTTCTGTATAGAAGTTCAGGGAAAAGATAGGGAGAAATCATTCCACAGGATTGAAGCAGTACAGGGTTCAGTAGGTGAGTTTACAGCCTGGGTAATAGGAACAATCCTATTACACCTTGCTACACTGACTGGGGATCTAAATTGCCATTATACAGCTCTATAACTCCAGAAAACAGTTCTTGTTATTGGAGTTCAAGTACAGTTTGATACAGACATTAAAAGCGTTTATTACAAGGAAATATTTCTATGTCTTATTTGCCCTTGTGCGGTGCAGTTATATGTTCTAAAGCATTTTTTGGCTTGTATTAGTGGGAAAAAAAGGGCTTATTAGCCGTTGTGTGTTGAAAATTACAGCCCTTTTTGGCGTGTATTAGTGGCAAAAAAATATATGTTATTTGCCGTTCAGTGGTGCAGTTATATGTTCTAAAGCCTTTTGTGGAGTGTATAAGTAGAAAAAAGTATAGGCCTATTTGCCTTTCAGTGATGCAGTTATATGTTCTAAAGCCTTGAGCTGCAGCGTCAGAACAGCATCCCCCAACATAGGTTGATATGCAACGTTTCCCCCCCATTGGAATTTCACCTTCCATATATTGGAACGACTATACGAATAGAGAAAGGCTATAAACGATTTCTTGATGATCCAAACGGACAGAGGTACTCCCCTGTGTAACTTCGATTTTAGTCAGTGGCAGCTCATGCGTGACACTTACCGTTTGCTCGTGCCCTTTGAGGAGGTCCCTTTGTCAGTAACCAGGACTACTGGATGAAAAACATCATTCCACTGCTTCATAACCTGGAAAAGATGCTGATAAATCTGGCTGGTCAGGGGACTGGAGACGTGGCACCTACATCTCCCGGTAGCATGAGCCCTGTGGGGGCTGAACTGGAGGAGGAAGACATTAGAGCACAAGCAATTTGTAGCTAAATGGGTGGTTTTTCTACACAGGTGACAGGAGGGGAAGAGCAGGAGCAGCCGGAGGAGCAAGAGGGAGATAAGGAAGACGAGGCAAAGGACCCAGACACACTGTGGCAGTATACAATGGAGATTGAGGCAGGGAGTCCCTATGAGTCACTTGCGCAAATGGCCTGATGAATGCTCACTTGCTTGCGTAGTGACAGCCGAATTGTCAACATTCGGCAGATGGATGACTACTGGCTCTTCACCATGTTAGACCCTCGCTACCGGTTCAAAATAGGGGCCTTCTGAAGAAACTACTCACAAGCAGCAGCACTTAGACATAGAGCAGACTGAAAGTCCACCCTGTCACACCACATCGAAGATCCCCTGGAGTACTGGGCAGCAAAACTCGATTTGTGGCCGCAACTGGCCGAGTTTGCCCTGGACAAGCTTTCTTGCCCAGCCAGCAGTGTGGCATCAGAGCGATTCTTCACTGCAGGGTGTGTTATAGTTACCCCAAGAAAAACTTGCCTGTCCACCCAAAGACTTGCCTGTCCATCCAAGTGGAGAAACTGACCTTTGTGAAGATGAATCAGGCGTGGATCAGCCAGGATTTCCACCCAGCAATGCCTGATGCATCAGGTTATATCATCCATGCTGCCTCACTTAAACCTTGACAAAAGAGACCGGTTTCTTCTGGCTACCTGCCTCAGCTACTATTCAGATGTTGCTACCCTCCTGATGCCACACATCTGATGCCATGTGCTCCTTCTTACACCCACGATCATCAGCGGGTACTGTTATTGCCACCCACCTCCCCACTCTGTCACCGGGTCACTTTGTGGTCTCCTAATGCTGCTGCTGCCACCTCCACACTCTGTCATTGTACCACTCTTTGGCCTCCTCAAGCTGCTGCCACCTCCACACTCTGTCACTTTGAAACTCTGTGGCCTCCTCATGCTGCTGCTAACTGAACACTATGTCACTGGGCCACTCTGTGGTCTCCTCATGCTGCTGCCACCTCACCACTATGTCATTGGGCCACTCTGTGGAATTCTCGTACTGTTCCTACACTCCCAACTTCATGATTGGACTACTATTTTGCCTTTTTTGGCCTGGTTGACATCACCATTTGAGCCTTCTTCTGATCTGTTAGAAGGAAGGAAAAATGAGATGCCCAACGGATCCTGTCTGTGTAGCAGCTGTAAGGCCTGTATGGTTCCATCAGAATTGGCTTATGATTTGGTAGCTAAAAGCAGGAGTAGGTACAAAACACAGAAGACATGAAAATATTCCATTCACGTGTCATCTCTGTTTCGGATCCACTGTTTTATTTTTTTTTCATTAGTTAAACTGATGGATTACTGACCAAATTCTGACCGAGTGATGGCGGATGCTCAGACAAGATCCGTTTTTGGGGGTTATTGTTCTGACGGTTAGAGAAAGGGCAAAATTATCAGTGACGTCAACGCAAACTTACTGCTGACACCCTCTCCACTCTGTCTGGGGGTCTACTTGTATAAGCGCTAACATTGCCCTGTAAGACTGAGTTCACATTTGAGTTATTTGGTCAGCTTTGGCCCCATAACTACCCAAAAAAGTGAAGTGTGCAGTGATTCTAAGAGCGACGCCTGTCATCTGCGTGTCACACTGACTCACAGTATTGTTTCACTACCACAGCAGACTCCCTATGCATATTACTGCAAGGCACAGTGATCTACACCACTATACAGGCTCTCTGAAGTTAGGAAATCGCTGTTTTTTAACATGATTCACCGCAAATTAATTTGGATCGAATCTATTCGGAAAACTCATTAAACCGGCCGAATCAAATTTTTGAAAAATTCGCTCATCTCTAAATGATACGTCCTGGGGAGTTATGACAATAGCAATAGAGATGTCTTTATGAATACCGTATATATGCCCATATTCTGTAAAGACAGGGGATGGGTCCACATTTATCGCCCAGATGGGCTTATTTGATTTTAATGCATACCATTAAAGTTTTTGACATGTTTTAAGCGTTCTTTATTTCCTCCGTGATTCCCCCATCTGGGGATGGGTCCTCAGAATATATTAAGAAAAAAATCAAGGTTTTATGTAAATGATCTAAATCTGTTTTAGGGATTAAATTAAGTTTTTCAGATTTTATGGTGGAGTTCCCCATTTAAGAGCTGAATGTAAAGTCTCTTCATCACTTAAAAAAAAAAAAAAATCTAAAAGAAGCTCGTTAAAGATTATTATATTTTTGTCATATTAATGCTATACTTGTAAGCACAATTACATGCACTAAAACCAACCCCTCTTTTCTTTTCAAAAGCTATGTGTCACAAACTTACTAGTCCGGGCTCAAGCAGCAAGATCTCCAGCTCCAGAGATGCGCTGCTAAGCACGCCACCTTGTGATGCGACAGTATCCTTGGCAACAGGATGCAATGTTCTTTCTCCCCATATTGGGCGTACACTGGAAGAGACTAGCAGTGTGCTGATTGTTCAGCTGATCTATTCCTTTGTGCTAGTGTTCTGATTAATGGAGCGCTGAATCATGGACCTATCAGGTTCTGATCCAGGAAATTGGTGATCTATTTAAACCTCTTCCTCGCCTTATACCTGTGCCATTAATGGTTTCTGACTCACTAACTGTGTTCCTGGTTCCGTAATTTGGATTACTAGTGTTTTGCCATCTGGTTCTGATCTCAACTTGGCTATTTGACTACTCTCTGTTAGTGTTGAGCGAACAGTTCGAGCATCGTTCGGGTTCGTACCGAATTTTGGGGTGTCCGGGACCCGGACCCGAACCTGGACATTTTCAAAAAAGTTCGGGTTCGGGTCCGTTGTTCGTCGATTTCTTCCCGCTTTCTGAAGGGCTGCACAGCAGCCAATCAGCTAGCGTTTTACTTCTTGCCCTAAGAGCCCATCACAGCCATGCCTACTAATGGCATGGCTGTGATTGGCCAAGTGCAGCATGTGACCCAGCCTCTATTTAAGCTGGAGTCACGTAGCGCCGCACGTCACACTGCTCTGATTAGTGTAGGGAGAGGACGCAGCTTCTGTGAGGGCGAGATTAGGCAGGTTAAAGTCAGCAACAGCACCTATTGAACGGATCGATCTACAGCTGAGAATCATTGAACTTCTGCTAGTTACTTGCTCGCTGGTTTTTAGGCTGCACAGAGCGTTTTTCTGTCACTTATTTTCTGGGTTGATCGGCGGCCATTTTGTGACTTGTGGTGCACCAGAAGAAGCTGCCACCAAGTCCATCAATCCATCAACACTAGTTTGTTTTTGCTATAACCTACATCAGGGGCTTGGCTGTGCTAATTGTCACCCCTAGAAACTCAGGATAGCAATTTCTATATTTTATTAAGGGGTTAAATACAATTGCCCAAATACCAATCCCCTAAATCTGGTGTTCCAGCTTTGGCTAGACAAGTATAACACTGTCTGCTGTCTGGCAAAGGATAGATTATTTTCTGGGGTGAAATTCAATTGCGAAAATAGAAATACCATAAATCAGTGGTTTCAGATGTGGCTGGCAAAATAGAATAGCCAAAACATATATTTTGTTCTGGAGTGAAATTAATCTGGCAAAATAGCAATACCCTGATTCTAGTGTCCCAGCAGTTGCAGGCCAGATTTCATAGTGTCTGCCAAAACACATATTTTGTTCTGGGGTGAAATTAATCTGGCAAAATAGTAATACCCTGATTCTGGTGTCCCAGCAGTTGCAGGCCAGATTTCATAGTGTCTGCCAAAACACATATTTTGTTCTGGGGTGAAATTAATCTGGCAAAATAGCAATACCCTGATTCTGGTGTCCCAGCAGTTGCAGGCCAGATTTCATAGTGTCCGCTAAAACATATATTTTGTTCTGGGGTGAAATTCAATTCCTAAAATAGCAATACCATAAATCAGTGGTTTCAGCTGTGGCTGGCAAAATAGAATAGTGTCTGCCAAAACATATATTTTGTTCTGGGGTGAAATTAATCTGGCAAAATAGCAATACCCTGATTCTGGTGTCCCAGCAGTTGCAGGCCAGATTTCATAGTGTCTGCCAAAACACATATTTTGTTCTGGGGTGAAATTAATCTTGCAAAATAGCAATACCCTGAATCTGGTGTCCCAGCAGTTGCAGGCCAGATTTCATAGTGTCTGCCAAAACACATATTTTGTTCTGGGGTGAAATTAATCTGGCAAAATAGCAATACCCTGATTCTGGTGTCCCAGCAGTTGCAGGCCAGATTTCATAGTGTCCGCTAAAACATATATTTTGTTCTGGGGTGAAATTAATCTGGCAAAATAGCAATACCCTGATTCTGGTGTCCCAGCAGTTGCAGGCCAGATTTCATAGTGTCTGCCAAAACACATATTTTGTTCTGGGGTGAAATTAATCTGGCAAAATAGCAATACCCTGATTCTGGTGTCCCAGCTGTTGCAGGCCAGATTTCATAGTGTCCCCTAAAACATATATTTTGTTCTGGGGTGAAATTAATCTGGCAAAATAGCAATACCCTGATTCTGGTGTCTCAGCAGTTGCAGGCCAGATTTCATAGTGTCTGCCAAAACACATATTTTGTTCTGGGGTGAAATTAATCTGGCAAAATAGCAATACCCGGATTCTGGTGTCCCAGCAGTTGCAGTCCAGATTTCATAGTGTCCGCTAAAACATATATTTTGTTCTGGGGTGAAATTAATCTGGCAAAATAGCAATACCCTGATTCTGGTGTCCCAGCAGTTGCAGGCCAGATTTCATAGTGGTAAAAATATAACCACTAGTAGGGTGCTGGTCCGCACCCAAACATCCACATATGTAAATATATAAACGCCTGCAGTATTAGAGCAACAAAAACCTATAGAAATATACTGGACCACGCTTTAATCAAAATAATCTTTATTAACAATATAATAAAAACATGCAGCAGCATGTATAATATAGCAAAAAAGTGACAGAGAGAGAGGGGTGCACAAATGGGCGACATCCAGGAGAGAGAGACACAGGGCAATATAAGTATAAACATCAATAAATAGCAAGTGCAAAGAATAACAGATACAAATACATCATGTCAATGCATACCCATAGTGTGTCTCTCCTCCGGGATGGCGCCAAAACCCCGGCAGCGTTTCGGCGGAAGCCTTCGTCTGGGGGTGGCGTCATCACTGGAGGACAGCACTTAAATACACAGGCTAATCAAACTCAATAGTCCGGCTGATTGCACATGGGCGGAGCGTCGAGATGTGTGACGACACAGGTCACATGTCCGTCAGCATCACATGATCGAAAATTCACAGGTCCTATTCCGCCCTAGCCAGTTCATCAAGGAGGTATTTCAGGTCACATGTATATCAAAAGTCACATGATCACAGGTCCTATTCCGCCCTAACAAGTTCATCAAAGAGGTATCTCAAATTACATATCTATCAAAGGTCACATAATCGGAGGTTCACAAGTCCTATTAGACCCTAAACAACTCAAAGGAATATCATTAATTCCAGGTAACGTGGTTAGTCATGTGGACGCTCCGATCACATGATCGGAGAGCACCACAGGTCCTATACCCGGAAGGACAGTCAATAGAAGAATCACAAACCATAACTATATATACACACATACATATATATGTATATATACATATACATAGGTGGGAAGAACATGATTCAAAGATAACCAAGCAGGGACATACACATAATGTCATATGCATATTAAAAGCAATACATATATAATTAGATAGGTTTATAAAACGAGTGTATATATAATAAATAATGATTAAAGTGACAGTGCAAAAAAATGTGCAACATGCAATTTAAACAAAAAAGTGCATATACCGAGTGAAAAAATAGTGCACACCCAAATGAAAGTGCAAGTGCATAGGTGCAATACATTATAAAAACCTGAAAAAAGCATTTAAATAAGTTAATAACATATACAAATATACTTTATGTGTGTATATGATGTGTGTATATACCATATGTGAGTGAATGGTATGTAATACATATACTAGCTATAGTTTTACTCGCAACTCACCCTAAAATGAGACATTCCTAACAAAATAACATATAAATGTGGAATATGTGCAAACTGTGATTATATTATAATTACTAACTCATACCATGACTATCATGATTAAATATAAAATTCCATAGTATACATACCCCATCACAAGTATCCAATAACATAAATCCCATATATACGCACATCCCCTAGTGTCTAAATACATATATTTATCCCTAAATGTCCCCATCTATATATTGTTATATTGCCCATAAACATATATACATATGTGTCTCCCCCAAATAGTAATAGGTGACACAATGTGACCCTATATTAAAAGAAACACCCACAAAGGTGTAAAATCCTGACGAAATCATAAGCCTGTTAACTAAGTGCCAAATCCCTACCCATATAAATAGACATAGCATGATTACACATATAACATATAATAAAACATGGTAAAAGACCAAATACTATAAAAATTATTTTTCTTTAAAAAACGCCAAAAGAACTTGAAGCAACGGACTCAGAGATAATCAGAGGAAAGAAGCGAAGCCAGAGGATTCGTTGAGGCCATTAGGTTTGAGGAATTTACCCTCCAAATCCACTGGCACTCAAGTTGAGCCAATTTTTTTGAGATGTTGCCACCTCGTATATTCTTCGGTATGCAGTCAATGCCTCGTATTTTGAGACCAGATGGATCACAGTCATGATTAATTTTAAAGTGTTTTGCCACAGGTTTTAACTGAGAGAAATCCTTCTCTTTTTGGGCCGCAATAATGTCTCGGACATGCTCCCTTGTCCGAATTTTCAACTCACGGGTGGTAAGCCCAATGTAGATTTTACTACATGGGCAGCTGGCATAATATACAACCGCTGTGCTTGAACATGTAAGACGATGAGTAATTTTGAACGTCCTATCCTCAGTAGCATGTTGAAAATCTGTCGCTCTTACCATATTGGGGCACGCTATACATTTCCCACAAGGGAAGAAACCCCATTGTGGTTTCCCAACTCCCGGAAAAAGAGATATGGATGGTCGTACATAAGTGCTCTTTACCAATTGATCCTTCAGGTTCTTTGATCTCCTTGCAACCAACGAAGGTCCCTTCGCCATATATTGTGCTATTATAGGATCAAAAGATAAGATGGGCCAATATTTTTGAATACATTTCCTCATTTCTTCCCATCTTGAATGGTATGCCAAATCATAAATATATCGTCGATGTATCGTGCCCACAATAGGGCACGGCACATCAACGGATGTCCCTCACCAGAAAGCAGCTCCAGGGTACGGCGATGGGGGCGCCTTGTGCGCCCTCGTATGCCAATTTGTTCCTGGGGCTGTGGGAGGAGGACCTACTTTCTGGTGAGGGACATCCGTTGATGTGCCGTGCCCTATTGTGGGCACGATCATCGACGATATATTTATGATTTGGCAAGGCACTCATATGGAACTCCAAACTCTGTTCCATGATTTGAACAACAACAATAAAAACATCAGACTGACATACAAATGGAGCAGAGATGTGATAGATTTTCTGGATGTTCAAGTTAAGCGGGGCGTAGATGGATACATTATGACTGATGTTTTGCCGCAAGACAACGGCGGTCAACTCTTACCTTCATGCTTCTTCTTCTCACCCTCCACAGATGATTAGGGCCATTCCTATTGGCCAGTTTTTAAGGGCACGGAGGATCTGTTCGTCAGACGAGAGTTTTGAACGTCAAGCAGAGGATTTGAAAATTAGATTCCTGAATCGGGATATACCCATCAATCCATAAAAACGGCATATAGAAGGGCAAAGTCCTGTTCCCGTTCTGATCTTCTGTTCTGTAAAAAGAAAAAAAGAGAAGACAGGGAAAATGATGCACGACTTGTTACTACATACCATTCAAGATGGGAAGAAATGAGGAAATGTATTCAAAAATATTGGCCCATCTTATCTTTTGATCCTATAATAGCACAATATACGGCGAAGGGACCTTCGTTGGTTGCAAGGAGATCAAAGAACCTGAAGGATCAATTGGTAAAGAGCACTTATGTACGACCATCCATACCTCTTTTTCCGGGAGTTGGGAAACCACAATGGGGTTTCTTCCCTTGTGGGAAATGTATAGCGTACTCCAATATGGTAAGAGCGACAGATTTTCAACATGCTACTGAGGATAGGACGTTCAAAATTACTCATCGTCTTACATGTTCAAGCACAGCGGTTGTATATTATGCCAGCTGCCCATGTAGTAAAATCTACATTGGGCTTACCACCCGTGAGTTGAAAATTCGGACAAGGGAGCATGTCCGAGACATTATTGCGGCCCAAAAGAGAAGGATTTCTCTCAGTTAAAACCTGTGGCAAAACACTTTAAAATTAATCATGACTGTGATCCATCTGGTCTCAAAATACGAGGCATTGACTGCATACCGAAGAATATACGAGGTGGCAACATCTCAAAAAATTGGCTCAACTTGAGTGCCAGTGGATTTGGAGGGTAAATTCCTCAAACCTAATGGCCTCAACGAATCCTCTGGCTTCGCTTCTTTCCTCTGATTATCTCTGAGTCCGTTGCTTCAAGTTCTTTTGGCGTTTTTTAAAGAAAAATAATTTTTATAGTATTTGGTCTTTTACCATGTTTTATTATATGTTATATGTGTAATCATGCTATGTCTATTTATATGGGTAGGGATTTGGCACTTAGTTAACAGGCTTATGATTTCGTCAGGATTTTACACCTTTGTGGGTGTTTCTTTTAATATAGGGTCACATTGTGTCACCTATTACTATTTGGGAGACACATATGTATATATGTTTATGGGCAATATAACAATATATAGATGGGGACATTTAGGGATAAATATATGTATTTAGATACTAGGGATGTGCGTATATATGGGATTTATGTTATTGGATACTTGTGATGGGGTATGTATACTATGGAATTTTATATTTAATCATGATAGTCATGGTATGAGTTAGTAATTATAATATAATCACAGTATGCACATATTCCACATTTATATGTTATTTTGTTAGGAATGTCTCATTTTAGGGTGAGTTGCGAGTAAAACTATAGCTAGTATATGTATTACATACCATTCACTCACATATGGTATATACACACATCATATACACACATAAAGTATATTTGTATATGTTATTAACTTATTTAAATGCTTTTTCAGGTTTTTATAATTTATTGCACCTATGCACTTGCACTTTCATTTGGGTGTGCACTATTTTTCACTCGGTATATGCACTTTTTGTTTAAATTGCATGTTGCACATTTTTGCACTGTCACTTTAATCATTATTTATTATATATACACTCGTTTTATAAACCTATCTAATTATATATGTATTGCTTTTAATATGCATATGACATTATGTGTATGACCCTGCTTGGTTATCTTTGAATCATGTTCTTCCCACCTATGTATATGTATATATACATATATATGTATGTGTGTATATATAGTTATGGTTTGTGATTCTTCTATTGACTGTCCTTCCGGCTATAGGACCTGTGGTGCTCTCCGATCATGTGATCGGAGCGTCCACATGACTAACCACGTTACCTGGAATTAATGATATTCCTTTGAGTTGTTTAGGGTGGAATAGGACTTGTGAACCTCCGATTATGTGACCTTTGATAGATATGTAATTTGAGATACCTCTTTGATGAACTTGTTAGGGCGGAATAGGACCTGTGATCATGTGACTTTTGATATACATGTGACCTGAAATACCTCCTTGATGAACTGGCTAGGGCGGAATAGGACCTGTGAATTTTCGATCATGTGATGCTGACGGACATGTGACCTGTGTCGTCACACATCTCGACGCTCCGTCCATGTGCAATCAGCCGGACTATTGAGTTTGATTAGCCTGTGTATTTAAGTGCTGTCCTCCAGTGATGACGCCACCCCCAGACGAAGGCTTCCGCCGAAACGCGCGTCGGGGTTTTGGCGCCATCCCGGAGGAGAGACACACTATGGGTATGCATTGACATGATGTATTTGTATCTGTTATTCTTTGCACTTGCTATTTATTGATGTTTATACTTATATTGCCCTGTGTCTCTCTCTCCTGGATGTCGCCCATTTGTGCACCCCTCTCTCTCTGTCACTTTTTTGCTATATTATACATGCTGCTGCATGTTTTTATTATATTGTTAATAAAGATTATTTTGATTAAAGCGTGGTCCAGTATATTTCTATAGGTTTCAGATTTCATAGTGTCTGCCAAAACACATATTTTGTTCTGGGGTGAAATTAATCTGGCAAAATAGCAATACCCTGATTCTGGTGTCACAGCAGTGGCAGGCCAGATTTCATAGTGTCGGCTAAAACATATATTTTGTTCTGGGGTGAAATTAATCTGGCAAAGGGGGCGTGGCCTGACGCTAGTGGAAGACGGACGCATGCTGGCTCTGCTCCTGACCAAACAGCCTATTTAACTCCTCTCCTCGCCTGTTCCGAGCCCTGCCAGAGCTACTTTTTCCTGCCTTCACCTCCTGAAGATTCGGAGAAGCCGCAGATACTTTTGTGGGCCTGCCGCTGGCATTTTTTGGCTGCGGCCTACTACTACAGGAGCCGAGCACGGACCGCGGGCTAAAGTTTCGGCCGCGCCGGGGAGCGCACGTAGCCGGCACTACCCGACCGGGACTTGGAGCCCCTGCACAGACCTACACGGACCTACCCGGTGACAGCAACAGAGGCCCTCTCTCCTCGGCCATCAAGACACGGTCAGTGTTATTTAACCTGAACGGGGCACGCCATCTTGCCTCACACAGAGACGCTATCCACAGGCCCTGGGGTGAGTCCTGCAGCCTGTCACCTCCTCCGGTCGGAGCAGGCCATATCTATTATATTTGCTGTGCCACGTCTGAGGCCTACTCAGGTCGCCATCCCCACCACCCTCATACAGTTGAAGGACTTTGTATAAGGAGTTTTCGTGCTCCAGTTTTTGTATGGACCGATCTGTGGACCGGTCCGCCATTTTTGCATTGCTGCTGTGAACCTTAGGAGCAGTTGGACTCCACTTTTTCTGGACTTGCCCGTTTGTTAGTCTGCATACAATTTCTCATATACTCCAAGCTACCCAGCGAGTACACTAACAACTACATATTACGATACTGAATTCACCGGTGTCACTTGTTCCTACATCCATGTAACAACATAACCTGGGAAAAGGAGAACCCCCTACCCTGAATTTATGTCTATGAGCAACACTACTACCCTCTCCACCATGGTCAAAATAGGAAAGCAAGAGGGACCCACTACTCCTAAATTGAAAAAGACCCAACGTGACATGGAGAGGTTTCTGAGGAAAAAGTCACCCCACACTAAACATGACTTTCTGTCCCCTTCCACTATTTCCCGCTCTCAAGCTCCCTCGGAACAATCTGATGCGGAAAGTGAAAGCCTGGACCGTACACAATCTAAAGATGCACAACTAGTTACTTCACAGAAGTCTTTTCAAAGAATAATTGAAACGGCCCTGCAACCAGTTCTGTCAGAACTATCAGACATCAAAAGTGACCTGAGAGACATAGGGGGCAGAGTAGACACGCTAGAAGAACGCCAAACTACACTGATAGCCCATGGAGAAGCGACAAATGACACCTTTCATATCATTCAAGCCAGAATGAACAACTTGCTTGCATATATTGAAGACCAGGACAATAGAGGTCGCAGAAACAACCTCCGCATTAAGGGAGTCCCTGAGTCTAATGAAGAGGTCTCTGCCATGGATGTTACATATTCCATTTTGCGCCCGTTGCTGGATCCAGACTTGGCGCCTACTCTAACGCTTGAAAGAGCTCACAGAGCACTGCGGAACAAGCCAAAAGACGGTGAGCCCCCTAGGGACATAATATGTAAAACCCTACTCTCTACCCACAGTGACGCCATTCTCAAAGCAGCCAGGGAGAAAGGGGAAATTCTGTTCGAAGGTGCCAAAATAACTTTCTTCCAGGATCTCTCGCCGGTCACCTTGAACAAACGGAGACAGCTTAAACCAGTCACAGATGCCCTGAAATCCAAAGGGATTAGATACCGATGGCTCTTCCCTTTCGGACTTTCCTTTACTCTACAGGGATCCACCAAAATCATAAGAAGACCTGATGACCTCACCCCTCTCTGTGACGCCATTGGATTGTTGCCCTCGGCGATTCCCTCCTGGCTACAGATCACGGACTTGACCGACCAGCCTGCTTTGCCTGAGGTCAGTATCATGGACGCCCGTCAGAGGGCGACAATCGAGAAGGAGGCTTCATACCCCAGAAGACGGACTGTAACAGTTTTGAGTATATTTACTAGTTGTTTTCCACTTATCTTGTTTCTATACCTGTTGTAGGGTCAGTTAATTGGGCCGAAAGGGCCTATTTGTCCTGTGTTGTTCAGTCCCAAGCTCCATCTCAATTTTGAACGTTTCTTGAAATGGCCTAGGCTGGTGTTGCCTTATACGAGACTGGAGCGGGGCCTGTTGACACAACACAATGGAAGGTTTAGCTAATTACATTGATGTTGCTCTAACTTTAAGGCTTTACTGGGGTTCTCCTCTGACCCCTTTATTGGTTTATAGACAATTTCTATCTGAACAATTGCAATTCCGTTCTTACTCAATTTGTTAACTTTGTTGATCTAATTGTTTGACTATTGTTTCTAGTATGGCCGAAATTACAGTAGTCTCATGGAACGTCCGGGGCTTGAACTCTCCTCAGAAAAGGTCGAGAATATTCCAACACCTTAGGTCTCTCCACTCTGATGTCTCAATCTTGCAAGAAACACATTTTAAAAGTGGTAAGATTCCTAATTTATCGCACACGTACTTCTCCCAATGGTATCACTCCTGCCATTTGACTTCTAGGTCTAAGGGAGTCACCATTGCCATTCATAAGAATGTTCCATTCACTCTTTTGAATAGCATGGTGGATCCAGACGGCAGGTTCCTCTTTCTAAAGGGATTGGTAGCCAACTCTCCC
Source organism: Bufotes viridis (assembly GCA_033119425.1). NCBI lineage: Eukaryota > Metazoa > Chordata > Amphibia > Anura > Bufonidae > Bufotes > Bufotes viridis. The sequence goes on along the minus strand of CM065591.1, from coordinate 81,976,932 downwards.
ATCACGATAGCTGGCATATATGCACCTAACTCGGGTCAAATCCCTTGGCTAACCAGAATATTGGAAAAGCTGCAGTCCTTCAGTGAGGGCCTTCTCATTTTAGGTGGCGATATGAATGTTGCTCTAGAACCTCTTATGGACTCCACATCTAGGACTCCCACCATCTCTCGCACACAACTGAGGTCTCTTAAAAAGAAGCTAGCTAGCCTTAAATTAATAGATACCTGGCGGGTCTCCCATCCGCAGGAGAAAGATTATACCTACTACTCAGAAGCGCATGGATCCTACCAGAGGATCGATTACATATTCCTGCAGACACATATGCTCCCTTTGCTGAGACGCTCATGTATAGGGAACATTGGAATCTCTGATCACGCCCCTGTGGTTCTCTCACTGGTTATTGAATCTTTACCTAAGCGAGCTTACACTTGGACATTTAATGAGTCATTACTAAAATCGTCCCAACACATGTCTAAACTGAAAGAAGTGTTAACACACTACTTTAAGGAGAACCCTCCAGTGGATATCCCTCACCGGTGGTTTGGGAGGCACATAAGTCAGTGGTCAGGGGAGAACTAATAGCTCTGGGCACGTATATTAAAAACAACGACAAAAGCAAATAGATGATCTTCTACAATCTATTACAGATTTGGAGCTGAGACATAAATCTACTTTCTCCATTGAGGTATTAGTAGAACTTACCAAACAGAGAGTGCAGCTTAATCAACTATTGAACCTCAAAGCCTCGAAAGCGTATCTTCATGCTAAACATAAGGTCTACATGCACGGCAATAGGGGCTCTAGATTAATGGCTTCTATGGCTAAACGTAGGAAAGAGCAGCTATTTATTAAAGACATAGAAATGCCCGATGGCAATACTTCAACAAACATTAAAGACATAGCTACCCAATTTGTTAAATTTTACTCTTCTCTGTATAACCTGAGACCCGAAGAAACCCCCCAATCTAAACTTGACAGAAATTCTATGATTGATCATTTTCTAAACTCGATTCAACTCCCTCAATCTCGGATACGCATCGCTTAGCTTTGGCAGCCCCCTTTACGATCCAGGAACTCCAGTCGGCACTGAAGTCCTCCCCTCCCCATAAAAGCCCTGGACCTGATGGTCTCCCGATCTCGTACTATAGGTCTTTCTCGGAAATTCTCCTTCCCCAGCTTCTCCTGTCCTTTAACTCAGCTGCGGTTCATAATAATTTTCCGATGCAATCCTTGGAAGCTCACATTACAGTGCTCCCAAAGGAAGGGAAGGATCCGAGATTATGCAGCAGTTATAGGCCTATCTCCTTGCTCAACGCTGACATTAAGCTTTATGCTAAAATGCTAGCGAATCGAATTCAATCCCACCTCCCTTCTCTGATTAATAATGAACAAGTTGGCTTTGTTAGGGGACGGGAGGAAAAGACAACACGCTCCGTCTCCTACACTTGATACAATATGCAAGGGGGAAGGGAGTGCCCATGGCTCTCTTATCTACAGATGCTGAGAAAGCATTTGATAGAATAGACTGGCTATTTATGAAGAGTGTTCTGATTAAGTTTGGTTTTCCAGACCAAATTATATCGGCTGTGCTCGCTTTATATACACACCCTTCTGCCTCAATACGATTGAACGGCACCCTCTCGTCTCCTTTCCGTATCTATAATGGTACGAGGCAGGGATGCCCGCTCTCCCCTTGCTGTTTGTGTTAACAATGGAGACGCTCATACAACACATTAGACAGCACCCACACATACAGGGTCTCAGAGTTGGTGGCTCCTGCAATTCCACGGCAGCTTATGCCGACGATTTGCTTGTTATTACATCCAACCCAGACGTTTCCTTCCCGATCTTGTCCAAAATGTTTGATGACTTCAAGACTCTTTCCAATTTTAAGATTAATGCTGCGAAGTCGGTGGCCCTAAACATATCGTGTCCCTCACTATGATCACTCGAGCCAAAGAGGCTCTACATTCTTGTGGTCTGACAAACACTTAAAATATCTAGGTGTATTAATCTCTCCTCCCCAAGCGATTGGTACTCACTGAATTATGTCCCTCTCCTCTCTCAGCTCCGCATCGAAATTGCTTCATGGAAGATACCGTATATCTCCTGGATTGGGAGGGTTAACCTTCTGAAAATGATGATAATACCCAAAATTCTTTATCTCCTTCAGACCCTCCCTATTGGCTTGCCACGTTCTTTCTTTAGCTCACTGCGCTCCATATTTCTGAGATATATATGGGGTGGGAAAATGTGTAGAGTCGCGCATGCTACTATGTCCAGACCTAAAGACAGAGGTGGGATTGGTTTGCCAGATATTGAACGCTTGTATCAAGCAATACAGTTGTCTAGGATTGTAGACTGGTACAAATCCCCCTCCAAGAGATATGTGCGGATTGAGGAAGAATCTGCTGGCTTTTCATTGACTCAGGCAGTAGTTGGGGTGGGAACTAACTTTCCCATTCCTGCCAAGGTCCCAATTCTAACTAAAGCACCTCTTCAAGTCTGGTCTGTTTTACATGGTACGAAGGACGTTTGGCGCCACCCCTCTCCATTGCTCACCTTAGGTGATCTGTTATGCCTGGCTGACCCTTTTAGTTCTGCATGGCTGGACAAACAGAGGGCCTTAAAAAGTACAAAGTTGGCGATGTCACAATGGGGGCTGCATTCCCTGATTTTGAGGCTCTTCGGTCTCGTATCACGGACTGCCACCTGGACCTGATGACATACCATAAGTTGTTCAGAGGTTACAAAAGCATTGAATCCCCTCAAAACATGGACAGTGAGCTTTTGAGCTTCGAGAGGTTGGCAGCAGTATCTACTTCACAGCCTAAACTTGTCTCCAGGTTATGTAAACTGATGGGTGCTCCAGGCATAGATTCGACCCCCACATTTGTACATGCATGGGAAAAAGACCTAAATGTGACTTTCTCTTCTGACCAGTTGACTGAAATTCTAAAGCAGGCTTGTGGACCGTCCAGGTGTGTTACTTTACAGGAGACTTCATATAAATTAGTAAGCCGATGGTATAAAACGCTGCAATTTCTGCATAATGTATTCCCAGAGGTTCCTGCTACATGTTGGAGATGTTCTGGTTCTGATGGGTCCTACCTGCACATATGGTGGGAGTGCCCTTTGCTTGCAGACTTCTGGCTAAAGGTTAATAGAGTTTTACTTAAGGTTTGCCCAGGGTCCCCACAGCTTACCCCGCTAATGCTATTCCTAAACCTGACTCCCGATTCGTCTCAAATGTTTAACATTACTCTATGGCGATATATGATTCTTACGGCAAAGAGCATGATACCATTGTACTGAAACAAACCAGCTCTCCCCTCTCTCTCAATGGCTAACTAAAATGTCGCAACTTGCTACTATGGAGAGTATGTGTGTGCATACGATTAAATCTCAAGCCAGATTTGAAAAAATTTGGCGCCCTTGGCTGGATTACCATAATAGTATGGATATGCACCAAATCATCCAAGGTGAACTTCGATGACACTTAGACTTCCTAATGGCCGCCCTCCCGGACGTTCCATATGACATTTACATTTGGAGGTTTATAATTGAAACTTATATTTTGAATGTAATCTCCTTTCATCTTACCAGTGTAATTATAGTGTTTTTTGTGCAAGAATGTGTACCCGACAATTTCTGTCTACTGTACTTTGATGTTCATTGCAATTGTACCTTCCCCCTGGGGGTTATGTTTTTCTCTTAAGTGACTTACGTACTGTTTTCTTACACATTGAAAGTGTACCCGATACTCATGTTCATTGTCATTATAAATAAAGAATTTATAAAAAAATAAAAATTAATCTGGCAAAATAGCAATACCCTAAATCTGGTGTCCCAGCTGTTGCAGGCCAGTTTTCATAGTGTCAGCTAAAACACATATTTTGTCCTGGGGTGAAATAGATCTGGCAAAATAGCAATACCCTGATTGTGGTGTCCCAGCAGTTGCAGGCCAGATTTCATAGTGTTTGCCAAAACAAATATTTTGTTCTGGGGTGAAATTAATCTGGCAAAATAGCAATACCCTGATTCTGGTGTCCCAGCAGTGGCAGGCCAGATTTCATAGTGTCTGCTAAAACATATATTTTGTTCTGGGGTGAAATTAATCTGGCAAAGTAGCAATACCCTGAATCTGGTGTCCCAGCAGTTGCAGGCCAGATTTCATAGTGTCTGCCAAAACACATAATTTGTTCTGGGGTGAAATTAATTTAGCAAAATAGCAATACCCTGAATCTGGTGTCCCAGCTGTTGCAGGCCAGATTTCATAGTGTCCGCTAAAACATATATTTTGTTCTGGGGTGAAATTAATCTGGCAAAATAGCAATACCCTGATTCTGATGTCCCAGCAGTTGCAGGCCAGATTTCATAGTGTCTGCTAAAACATATATTTTGTTCTGGGGTGAAATTCAATTCCTAAAATAGCAATACCATAAATCAGTGGTTTCAGCTGTGGCTGGCAAAATAGGATAGTGTCCGCCAAAACATATATTTTGTTCTGGGGGGAAATTAATCTGGCAAAATAGCAATACCCTGATTCTGGTGTCCCAGCAGTTGCAGGCCAGATTTCATAGTGTCTGCCAAAACACATATTTTGTTCTGGGGTGAAATTAATCTGGCAAAATAGCAATACCCTGATTCTGGTGTCCCAGCAGTTGCAGGGCAGATTTCATAGTGTCCGCAAAAACATATATTTTGTTCTGGCCTGGGGTGAAATTCAATTGCCAAAATAGCAATACCATAAATCAGTGGTTTTAGCTGTGGCTGGCAAAATATAATAGTGTCCGCCAAAACATATATTTTGTTCTGGGGTGACATTCAATTGCCAAAATACCAATACCCTAAATCTTTTTCCCAGCTGTTGCAGGCCAAGTGTAAATCTGTCCATAAAGGATACCTTTCATCCAGGGACTAAATACTAGCCCTAAAAGAGATATTCCCCTAAATCAGTGGTTACTGCTGTGCCTGGATTAGTGTAATACGCTACATAAACAAATAGGCAGATAGTGTTGTAGGTGCCTGTAAAAAAAGGCCTGAATTTGAAATCAATACATTGGGCCAAATATTTTTTTCCTTATTGTGGTGCTTGGTAAATGGTAACAATGAGGAAAACATCTAGTATGGGACGCGGACGCGGTCCTGGTGGTGTTAGTGTACCCTCTGGTGCTGGGAGAGGACGTGGCCATTCCGCCACAGCCACACGTCCTAGTGAACCAACTACCTCAGGTTCCAGTACCTGCCAGAATTTACAGCGATATTTGGTGGGGCCCAATGCCGTTCTAAGGATGGTAAGGCCTGAGCAGGTACAGGCGCTAGTCAATTGGGTGGCCGACAGTGGATCCAGCATGTTCACAACATTATCTCCCACCCAGTATTCTGCAGAAAGCGCACAGGTGGCACCTGAAAACCAAGCCCATCAGTCTGTCACATCACCCCCATGCATATCAGGGAAACTGTCTGAGCCTCAAGTTATGCAGCAGTCTCTTATGCTGTTTGAAGACTCTGCTGGCAGGGTTTCCCAAGGAATCCACCTAGCCCTTCCCCAGTGGTGGAAGACTTAGAATGCACTGATGCACAACCACTGATGTTTCCTGATGATGAGGACATGGGAATACCACCTCATCGGAGTCCGCACGTCTCTGATGATGACGAAACACAGGTGCCAACTGCTGCGTCTTTCTGCAGTGTGCAGACCGAACAGGAGGTCAGGGAGGAAGACTGTGTGGAAGACGATGCAGGGGACGATGAGGTCCTAGACCCTACATGGAATGAAGGTCGTGCCACTGACTTTCATAGTTCAGAGGAAGAGGCAGTGGTGAGACCGAGCCAACAGCGTAGCAAAAGAGAGAGCAGGGGCAAAAGCAGAACAGCCGCCTCCAAGAGAGTTCGCCTGCTACTGGCCACCGCCACCAGGGACCGAGCACCCCAAAGGCAGCTTCAAGGAGTTCCCTGGCATGGCACTTCTTTAAACAATGTGCTGACGACAAGACCCGAGTGGTTTGCACGCTGTGCCATCAGAGCCTGAAGCGAGGCATTAACGTTCTGAACCTTAGCACAACCTGCATGACCAGGCATCTACATGCAAAGCATGAACTGCAGTGGAGTAAACACCTTAAAAGCAAGGAACTCACTCTGGCTCCCCCTGCTCCCTCTTCTGCTGCTGCCTCGGCCTCTTCCTCCGCCTCGGGAGGAATGTTGGCACCTGCCGCCCACCAAACAGAGGATGTGCCACCGACAACACCACCTGCATCACCAAGCATCTCCACCATGTCACACGGCAGCGTTCAGCTCTCCATCTCACAAACCTTGGAGAGAAAGCGTAAATTCCCACCTAGCCACCCTCGAGGCCCTGGGCCTGAATGCCAGCATTTCTAAACTACTGGCCTTTGAAATGCTGTCATTCAGGCTGGTGAACACTGAACAGCTTCAAACAGCTGATGTCCATGGCTGTCCCACAGTATGTTGTTCCCAGCCGCCACTACTTCTCCAAGACAGCCGTGCCTTCCCTGCACAACCAAGTATCCGATAAAATCAAGTGTGCACTGCGCAATGCCATCTGTGGCAAGGTCCACCTAACCACAGATACGTGGACCAGTAAGCACGGCCAGGGACGCTATATCTCCCTAACTGCACACTGGGTAAATGTAGTGGCGGCTGGGCTGCAGGCGGAGAGTTCCTTGGCGCACGTCCTTCCGCCGCCAAGGATCGCAGGGCATCATTCTTTGCCTCCTGTAGCCTCCTCCTCCTACTCGGCTTCCTCCTCCTCTGCTTCCACCAGCTCATCCAGTCAGCCACACACCTTCACCACCAACTTCAGCACAGCCCGGGGTAGACGTCAGCAGGCCATTCTGAAACTCATATGTTTGGGGACAGGCCCCACACCGCGCAGGAGTTGTGGCGGGGTATTGAACAACAGACCGACGAGTGGTTTCTGCCGGTGGGCCTCAAGCCCGGCCTGGTGGTGTGCGATAATGGGCGAAATCTCGTGGCAGCTCTGGGACCAGCCGGTTTGACGCACATCCCTTGCCTGGCGCATGTGCTGAATTTGGTGGTGCAGAAGTTCATTCACAACTACCCCATGTCAGAGCTGCTGCATAAAGTGAGGGCCGTCTGTGCGCGCTTCTGGCGTTCGCATCCTGCCGCTGCTCGCCTGTCTGCACTACAGTGGAACTTCGGCCTTCCCGCTCACCGCCTCATATGCGACGTGCCCACCAGGTGGAACTCCACCTTGCACATGCTGGAGAGACTGTGCGAGAAGCAGCAGGCTATAGTGGAGTTTCAGCTGCAGCACGCACGCGTCAGTCGCACTGCGTAACAGCACAACTTCACCACCAATGATTGGGCCTCCATGCGAGACCTGTGTGCCCTGTTGCGCTGTTTCGAGTACTCCACCAACATGGCCAGTGGCGATGACACCGTTATCAGCGTTACAATACCACTTCTATGTCTCCTTGAGAAAACGCTTAGGGCGATGATGGAGGAGGAGGTGGCCCAGGAGGAGGAGGATGAGGGGTCATTTTTAGCACTTTCAGGCCAGTCTGTTAGAAGTGGCTCAGAGGGAGGTTTTTTGCAACAGCAGAGGCCAGGTACAAATGTGGCCAGCCAGGGCCCACTACTGGGGGATGAGGAGGAGGTGGAGGAGGAGGAGGAGGATGAAGCAGGTTCACAGCGGGGTGGTACCCGACACAGCTCAGGCCCATCGCTGGTGCGTGGCTGGGGGGATACAGAGGACGATGACGATACGCCTCCCATAGAGGACAGCTTGTCCTTACCTCTGGGGAGCCTGGCACACATGAGCGACTACATAATGCAGTGCCTGCGCAACGACAGCAGAGTTGCCCACATTTTAACGTGAGCGGACTACTGGGTTGCCACCCTGCTGGATCCCCGGTACAAAGACAATGTGCCCACCTTACTTCCTGCACTGGAGCGTGATAGGAAGATGCGCGAGTACAAGCGCACGCTGGTAGAGGCGCTCCTGAGAGCATTCCCAAATGTCACAGGGGAACAGGTGTAAGCCCAAGGCGAAGGCAGAGGAAGAGTAAGAGGTCACCAACGCAGCTGTGTCACGGCCAGTACCTCTGAGGGCAGGGTTAGCATGGCAGAAATGTGGAAAAGTTTTGTCTCCACGCCACAGCTAACTGCACCATCACCTGATACGGAACGTGTTAGCAGGAGGCAGCATTTCACTAACATGGTTGAACAGTACGTCTGCACACCCCTCCACGTACTGACTGATGGTTCGGCCCCATTCAACTTCTGGGTCTCCAAATTGTCCACGTGGCCAGAGTTAGCATTTTATGCCTTGGAGGTGCTGGCCTGCCCGGCGGCCAGCGTTTTGTCTGAACGTGTATTCAGCACGGCAGGGCGTCATTACTGACAAACGCAGCCGCCTGTCCACAGCCAACGTGGACAAGCTGGCGTTCATAAAAATGAACCAGGCATGGATCCCACAGGACCTGTCCCTCCCTTGTGCAGAATAGACATTTATAACTGCCTCCCCCTCAACCATGTATTCTTGTACTCCAGGGCACTTCTTTATTGAATCCTCATTTTTTAACTTTACCATGATCTTGCGGTGCAACCCAAAGTTGAATGAACCTCTCCTCTGTCTGGGTGGTGGGGCCGAAATAACTGAGAGTGGCCTTCTCCGGTGGTGGTTGATATGACGCATGATTCCTTGCTGTGGGACCTCTCTCCTCTGTCTGGGTGCTGGGCCGAAATAACTGAAAGTGGCCTTCTCCAGTGGTGGTTGATATGACGCATGATTCCTTGCTGTGGGACCTCTCTCCTCTGTCTGGGTGCTGGGCTGAAATAACTGAGAGTGGCCTTCTCCGGTGGTGGTTGATATGACGCATGATTCCTTGCTGTGGGACCTCTCTCCTCTGTCTGGGTGCTGGGGCCGAAATAACTGAAAGTGGCCTTCTCCAGTGGTGGGTGATATGACGCATGATTCCTTGCTGTGGGACCTCTCTCCTCTGACTGGGTGCTGGGGCCTAAATAACTGAAAGTGGCCTTCTCCAGTGGTGGGTGATATGACGCATGATTCCTTGCTGTGGGACCTCTCTCCTCTGTCTGGGTGCTGGGCCGAAATAACTGAAAGTGGCCTTCTCCAGTGGTGGGTGATATGACGCATGATTCCTTGCTGTGGGACCTGTCTCCTCTGTCTGGGTGCTGGGCCGAAATAACTGAAAGTGGCCTTCTCCAGTGGTGGGTGATATGACGCATGATTCCTTGCTGTGGGACCTCTCTCCTCGGTCTGGGTGCTGGGCCGAAATAACTGAAAGTGGCCTTCTCCAGTGGTGGGTGATATGACGCATGATTCCTTGCTGTGGGACCTCTCTCCTCGGTCTGGGTGCTGGGCCGAAATAACTGAAAGTGGCCTTCTCCAGTGGTGGGTGATATGACGCATGATTCCTTGCTGTGGGACCTCTCTCCTCGGTCTGGGTGCTGGGCCGAAATAACTGAAAGTGGCCTTCTCCGGTGGTGGTTGATATGACGCATGATTCCTTGCTGTGGGACCTCTCTCCTCTATCTGGGTGCTGGGCCGAAATAACTGAGAGTGGCCTTCTCCGGTGGTGGTTGATATGACGCATGATTACTTGCTGTGGGATCTCTCTCCTCTGTCTGGGTACTGGGCCGAAATAACTGAGAGTGGCCTTCTCCAGTGTTGAGTGAAATGACGCATGATTCCTTGCAGTGGGACCTGTCTCCAATTGATATTGGTTAAATTTTATTAATTTTATTTTAATTCATTTCCCTATCCACATTTGTTTGCAGGGGATTTACCTACATTTTGCTGCCTTTGGCAGCCCTCTAGCCCGTTCCTGGACTATTTTACAGCCTTTTTAGTGCCTAAAAGTTCGTGTCCCCATTGACTTTAATGGGGTTCGGGTTCGGGATAAAGTTCGGGTCGAGTTCGGATCCCGAACCCGAACATTTTCGGGAAGTTCGGCCGAACTTCTCGAACCCGAACATCCAGGTGTTCGCTCATCTCTACTCTCTGTCTCTCGATTTGGTACTTTGTCGTCCTCCTGGTTCTGACCCATTTCAGTATGACTTTGTGTCTGTGTCTTGTTTTTGTCCCTGGGTATCGCGTCTTATTAGTAGGGAACATCAACAAGTTGTTGACTTATTACTTAGAGTTTGCACTGCAAGTAGGCAGGGAAAGCCATCAGGGTTCCAGTTAGGGCTCACTGTCTGTGTCTGTCCCTACCTACTTTAAAAAGGAAAAGGAATCCCAGCAACGATGGCTTCTTGTTTTAGAATGCTGTTTTAATCACATCAAGTGATACAAAATAATTGTAAGGGGACGCGTTTCGGCTCGTCCAGCCTTTCTCAACCAGGCTGAGAAAGGCTGGACCGAGGCAACGCTCACCTGGCTATTTTGTATCACTGATGTGATCAAGCATTCAATCAGAAAACCATCGTTGCTAAGATTCACTTTCCTTTATGCTACATGGGGATAGCCCCTTCCCGTGCAACCCACCTGTGGATCTTGGGCTGTCATTTTGGAGTACTATTGTCCCTACCTACTGACATTACATTATCTTAACCACTCATCACTGCCAATAAGGTCTGTAACATAATTCCTGGATCTAATGAGCCACAGGGATGGAGGAAATATCTGAACCTCATATTGTTTAGGTTAACGTCATGTGAACTGCGCTATATTAGTGTAGAAGGGAATAATTGAACCCTGGAGGTTTACTATTGTAATTCAGCATTCATATAAGGTTTTTGAGTGCTTTAACATGTTATACTGTAGCCATGATATTGCTGGCAAAGATCCTCTGATAATCATTTTCTATATGGGAGAGTTAATTAATACTCGTACTGTTAAAATGAAATTATAAACATATTCAAAATCAGGAGAATATGACATAAAGACATAGTAATCTACTTCTTATATTTCAATAATTTTATGACTTATTTAAGAACGAAAAAATAGAGCTTGTTCCACAGTAATATTTCAGAAAACTGTAAATGTTCAATTTAGTTATGCCTAATGCAAAAAGATGACAGATAAGTGCATGACACAAAAGGTCTCTGAATCCCTGTGTCATATGCCATCTCTTCAGACCGTGCACAAGGTACAACATAATATTTCAATTTCCAGCATCCATTGTACAGTCATTGACAAAAAAGACACCAAGGATTTGTTGGAATTGAATGAAACTTTATACGTGTGAATGTAATCATTATATACAGAGCTGATTACATTAGAGGGAAAAGATACGTTGTTTTGGGAAAACTTTACAATTGAAAGGAGGCTCTGGTAAGCTGTTTGGGCCGTCCCTACTCTGGATACAACATGAGATATGGTTGGGTATGGAGGCATACAAGTTGTGCTCAAAGATGTTGCACAAAGATGTTGCACATTTGCTCAAAGATGTTGCAGCTGGGCTTGTAGATCATGCACACTTGTAGGTTACCAAAGCTGGTGTCCAAGCTGGTCCCTTAAATAACCATCTGGTGATAAATCTAGTGACCAGTAAGCCAAGGAATTGTTGCAATCTGGCAGAGACATTCCTGGGAAAGCCTTGCTGTGTGTGAGTGAGCATTATCCTGCTGAAAAATGCCAGTTGGAAGCCCTGCCATAAGAGGCAGCACATGTCCGCATGATGCCCTGCGCATATCGGTGAGAAGATAGTGTCCCTCATATCACTAGTTGGGGTGACTGACTGTCATATGCAATGGCATCTTAGATTATCACACCAGCAGTTAGGGCAGTGTGTCACTTGAGAGTAAATTCAAGACTGAAGCACTCATTACAAGGCCTCTATGCTCAAACCCAAATATTGTGGGATCCCAATCAGAAACTGCCCTTCCATAGCAGTCCAGGTTTCTTGTTTACACCACTGCAAACAAAGGCGACAGTGGCTAGCTGTCAATGGCAGGAAATTTAATTGGCACAGAGTTTGTTGGCGGATCAAACCGTCCTCTCTACTGGTGGTCTCAGGGCAAAATAAAATAGGAAATTTCAGAGCGCTCCTAAGGTTGACTGATTTATTAAAACCCATAAAAAATAATAAAGTGCAAGCAGTGTTACACATTACAAGAGTAGGAAACTTTCTTTCTTCTTTTGTCTTTTGACGCCTTGTTGGCGTCTGGATCTATTCAGACCTGTATGCGCTCAGCAGTGTTGTGCCGACTTGGTATCTGGTAAACTCACTCACTTTTGAGCGTTTGCTTTGCTGATGGTCCTCACACTTTCTAAACACTGTTTCTTCTTTTTTTCCTATAGTGGGGGTCTGTCTCTACTGTCCAGAACCTGTTCACCATGTGTGTGTGCCCTCATGTAAACACTAGGCTAGAACGGCCTAGACGATAAGCAATTTGTTAACATGACCATACTTCTGTGAGTCAAATGGTGTGCCCCCTCTGAAAGTCTGTCAACTGGGCAAAATGTGAGTGTATGGTAGAGGCATGTCTAGCAGTCCACAATCTTTTACCAAGAGATACACTACCTAAAAGTAGCCTCTGAGAGCCTTTTTATAGTGCAGATGAGGAAGCATTTTTGCCCCCTCTTTGACAAGATCCAGTCTCTAATCAGACCACACAATTTAGACTGAGGCATAATTGCATGACGGGTTTTGCAGCAATCTGACATTTCCATCTGGATACATTTTTTTGCATGTTAAGGAGTGTAAATCTAATATATAAAGCTAAGTGTATGTGTGTGTGTGTATGTCTGCTAAAGGAATCCACACCGTCGCATTTATAATCACGAAATTTGGCACACAGGTACATCAGGTGTCTGGGAAGGTTTTAAAGGAAATCTGTCACCAGGATAATCACTATTGAAGTAAAGCCATGGCCAAATAGCACTTAGTACCTTATTTCCTGAGGTTTCCATAACAACTCGGCCATTTCTCTTCACTGCTGCAGGTCAGCTTTAAAGGGGCAGGGTGCTGTGGATGATACTGTTAGGGTCCATTCACACATCCATGTGTGTTCCGCAAAACACAGACCCCGACAATGTGAGTTCCGCATTTTGCGGACCGCACATCGCCGGCACTCTCATAGAAAATGCCTTTTTGCGGACAAGAATAGGACATGTTCTATTTTCTTGCGGAACGGAAGTGCAGACCTGGAAGTGTAGATCCACAATTCTGGATCTGGGCAGGACATAGTGTGTCCCCATAGAAATGAATGGGTCTGCAATTCCGTTCCGCAAAATGCGGAACAGAATTGTGGACGTGTGAAAGGAGCGTTAAGGGAGCAGAGTGCTGTGTAGGTCACAGTTCAGGTGGCAAGCAGGGTGGCCATTCAAGTCACCCTTAAAACCCCACCCAAGGTCCTGCTAAGCCACACCTCTGATTTAGTTAGGCCATGGACCCCCCGCCTCCGCAGCCGACCAGGGCCGGTGCAAGGATTTTTGCCACCCTAGGCAAAAGAAAAGTTTGCCCCCATGTGAAATCACAATGCCCCACCCATATGATCTGCCTTATTAACTAATGCCAGTGCTGCACACAGTGCGTGTTTACATTAAAAAGCCTGCAGGGAAAGGCTATAGACACCAGAACCACTACATTAAGCTGCAGTTGTTCTGGGGACTATAGTGTCCATTTAATGTGAGGTAAATTAGAGACTAGTGCCACGAATAATATTGATTGCCTACTTATAACCAGATGAGGATGGTGATGGGCTCTAGCTGCAGTCTGGCTCTACTGGTCTGGTGTAGAACAGGCTCCCTGGAGGCTGTTTTTAACTGTGGTCACAAAAATCAATGTTCTGGGAGAACGGGAAGCAGCTCAATTTTTTGGGATTCTTTACACAACTCAAGGTCTGGGCCCCAGGGCCTGATGGTGAGTATGCCAATAAGGCCCACCAGTAAGTCCACCTACATGTTCCACCCATGAGTTTGTTCACAGTGCATGAAGTGTGTAAGGGATGTGTTATGTGTTGCTGTAGAGAATCTAATGTGTGTGCTTATGGAATGTAGTGTATAGGGATACCAGTGTGTGTGTGTAGTCGATTGTAGTGTGTTTTCGTGTAAGGGATAAAAAGAAGTTTGTGTTAGTGTATAAGGTATGTATTGTGTGTTTCTGAATGTGTGTACTAAATGCATTGTATGAATCTGTGTTTGTATGTGTAAGGGCTGCAAGGTGTGTTTCTGTGTATGTAAGGGATGCACTGTGTGTAAGGGATGCATTGTGTGTTTCTGAATGTGTGTACGGAATGCATTCTGTGAATCTGTGTTTGTATGTGTAAGGGCTGCAAAGTGTGTTTCTGTGTGTGTAAGGGATGCAGTGTGTGTGTCTGTAAGGGGTGCATTGAGTGTGTGTAAGAGATGCATTGTGATTTAGTGTGTGTCTTTGTGTGTGTAAGGGTTGCATTGTGTGTTTGTGTATGTGTGTAATGGATGTCAATCCCCCCCTTGTCATTCTCTTTCCCCCTCTTGTCATTCTCTTTCCCCCTTCCTCCCTCCCCTACCTCTAGTGTAGAGTGGCCGAGCCCTGTATGGTCCGCGGGTACAGGAGCTTTTGTTTCCTGTACCCGGGCCGACTGACAGAAAGTGCACACTGTGTGCACACTTTCTGTCAGTCCGGCCGGGTACAGGAGAGAGATGCTCTCTGTACCTGCGGACCATACAGGGCTTGGCCACGCTACAATGAGGGAATGACAGGAGGGATCGCTGAGCGCTTTCCCTCTGTCAGCACCTCTCCTCTTGCTGCGCCCGGGTGGTGCGCTCTCATGGACGCGCCAGCCCAGGCAGTGCTGCAGCTGCCTGAGGCTCTATATAGAGCGCTCAGGCGGCTGCAGCATGAGGGGGGATGGCACTCCTGGCGGTGCCCCTTTTAAAGAGTAAAGAGGTGCCCTAAGTGGCTGCCTAGTCCGCCTATAGGACTTGCTGTGCTGGCCCTGCAGCCGACGGGGATTGACAAAATGAAGAAATCAACTTCTTTCAGCTGCAGAGGTGGAAGGGACGGTGATTTTCACCCTGCAGCTCACATTCAGACAGAACAGTGCTGCTGTCTTAGAGTGAGCTGTTCAAAAAGACACGCCCCTGATCCAATTAGGCCACGGCTCCTCCCACTCAGCCAACAGAGATTGAAAAAATTGGGTTAACAATTAACTTCTAGGTTCGCTAAGCCACAACCCCTAATCCAGTTAGGTCACGCCCCCTCCCCCTCTCCGCAGCCGACAGGGATTCAAAAAATGAAGTTAAAAATCAACTTTTGTCAGCTGCAGAGGTGGCAGGATTGGTGACTTTCTCCCTGCAGCTCACACTCAGACAGCACAGTGCTGCTGTCTAAGAGTGAGCTGTTCAAAAGGACACGCCCCAATTTAGTAAGTCCATGCCCCCTCCCACTCAGCCAACATGGATTGAAAAAATAAAGTTAAAAATCAACGTCTAGGCCCCGCTAAACCACACACCTGATACGGTTAGGCCACGCCTCTCCCCCCTGCAGTCGACGGGAATTAACAAAATGAAGTTCAAAATCAACTTCTGTCAGCTGCAGAGGTGGGAGGGATGGTGACTTTCTCTCTGCAGATCACACTCAGAGAGGACAGTGCTGCTGTCTTAGGGTGAGCTGTTAAAACGGCCATGACCCCTATCAGGTTAGGCCTCCACCCACTCCTCAGCCGACAGGGATTGAAAAAGTATAATTAAAAATTAACTTCTAGGTCCGCTAAGCCGCAATGCTGAACTGGTTAGGCCAAGCCCCCTCCGCAGCCGACAGAAGTTAAAAATAAACTTTTACAAGCTGCACGGGTGGGAGTGAGGGTGACTTTCTCCCTGCAGCTCATACTCAGACAGCACAGTGATCCTGTCTGAGAGTGAGCTGTTCAAAAGGACATAACTGTGTCCGTCCAGGTCCTGCACCAGATGGAGAACAGGGAGTCAGAAAACCGGACTGTCCGGCCTAAAACGGGACCACTAGCCACCCTAAGGGCAGGCTGCTGTGGAGGTCAGTGTTAAGGGGAAGATGTTAAGAGGGTGGGCCTCTGTGGAGGTCACTGTCAAGGGGGTGGTGTGCTGTGAAACTCACTGTTAAAGGGGAAGGCTGCTGTAAAGGTCAAAGTTAAGGGGGTGGGCTGCTGTGGAGTTCACATTTTAAGGGACGGGGCACTGTCAGGGGGGTCATTGTTAAGGGGCGGGGTGCTGTAGATGTCACTGTTATTGTGGATACTGTCTATATCTTTTAACGACACACAGAAACTTTAACTGAAATAGATTAAATATACCCGGACGAAGCTGTGTCCTTCAACTAGTTAAATATAATAAGGATTCCCTCCTTTTAATTTCCATGATGAATGGGAACTAGAGTTGAGCAAACACCTGGATGTTCGGGATCGAGAAGTTCGGCCGAACCCCTTTGAAGTCAATGGGGACCTGAACTTCTGGGCACTAAAAAGGCTGTAAAATAGCTCAGGAAAGGGCTAGAGAGCTGCAAAAGGCAGCAAAATGTAGGTAAATCCCCTGCAAACAAATTTGGATAGGGAAATGACTTAAAAAAACATAAAATTGAGAAAAATAATAAATAAACATTCTAAACTTGAGCCCAAGTGAGTGATAGTGGCACCTGTCACCCAGCAAGCAGAGGATGTGGCAGCAACGCCACCACATGTCATCGTCACTAAGCATCTCCACCAAATCCCATGAAAGTGTTCAGCTATCAGCTGTCCATCTCCCAAACACTGGAGAGAAAAATAAATAGACAGAGGAAGTACCCCCCCTACCCATGGCTCTGAATGCCTTATTTCAAACTTGGTCCTTTGAAGTGCTGTCATTCTGTCTGGTGGAAAGTTTTAAAAACCTTATGGTGGTGGCTGTCCCACAGTGCGTGTATCTATCTATGGCAACGTCCACATAACCAAGAACACAGTGGGTAAATGTAGCGGCTGGCCCAGAAGCAGATAGCATTTTTGCGAATGTCCTTCTGCCCCCGAGGATTGCTGGGTATTTCTCTTTGTATCCTGTTACCTCCTCCTCCTCCTACTCTGTTTTCTTCTCCTCCTCTACCACCCCCTCATCCACTCAGGGTAACACCTTCACCACCCACAGCAGCACAGCCAGGGGAAATGACAGCAGTCGGTTTTAAAACTTGTGTATTTGTGGGAAAATCCCCACAACGCGCAGGAGCTGTGGACAGGCATGGAACAACAGACGGATGATTGGTTGGTGCCATTGAGCCTTTAGCCCGGCCTGGTGTTGTGCGCTAAAGGGGCAAAATGTAATAGCAGGTCTGGGCCTAGCCGGTTTGAGTTTCTAGGGGTGACAATAAGTACAGCCAAGCCCCTGATGTAGGATATAGCAAAAACAAAACTAGTATTGATGGATTTGGTGGCAGCTTGTGCTGGTGCACCACAGAACACAAAATGGCCGCCGATCACCCCAGAAAAAAAGTGACAGAAAAACGCTCTGTGCAGCCTAAAAAAACAGTGAGCAATTTACTAGCAGAAGTTGAATGTTTCACAGCTGTAGATCGATCACTTCATTAGGTGTTTTTGCTGAGTTTTCCCTGCCTAATCTCGCCCTCACAGCAGCTGCGTCCTATCCCTACACTAATCAGAGCAGAGTGACGTGCGGCTCTTCGTGACTCCAGCTTAAATAAAGGCTGGGTCACATGCTGCACTTGGCCAATCACAGCCATGCCATTAGTAGGCATGGCTGTGATGGCTTCTTAGGGCAAGAAGTAAAACGCTAGCTGATTGGGTGCTGTGCAGCCCTTCAGAAAGCGGGAAGAAATCGCAGAACAACAGACCCGAACCCGAACTTTTTTAAAAAAGTTCGGGTCTGGGTCCGTGTCCCGAAAACCCCAAAATTCGGTAGAAACCCGAACTATCCAGTTTGGGTTCGCACATCCCTAATGGGAACGCATGATGTTTTCACCGGACAATGAGAACGGGGCCTGGTTGGTGGTTTGAATCTTGACTAACTTTGCGACTCTTCCGGACTCCAAGCTATCTTAAGCCTTTGTCTTCTCATTGTCTGTAGCTACTGGGGGCCTGTGCATGCCAGGCAAGTTGCCTCCAGAAGTGTCTTGGTCGATGAGCAGCCAATACCGCACTTGCTGAACTCTTGACAGGATTCATCTCCAGGTAGAGAGGAATTGTTTTCATTGCATGCTTTCTCAATTGCAACACCAGGTCCTTGAATAAACAGAACATTGGTCCAGTCTCTTCTTTCTTAGGCAACATGTAATGTTTTATAGTAAATTCAATAAATATTTATTATTAATTTGAACCAAAATTGATTAAAATTATGAGAAAGTATACTTAAATTTGCACTCCTTTTACACCCTTGTCAGATGATTCCACATAGATGTCTACAGAACCTGTTCTATTAAACGCTTATACCAGTAGATCCCCCCCAACAAAGTGGAGAGGGTGTCAGCAGTAAGTTTGTGTTTATGTCACTGGTTAATTTGCCCTTCCTCTGATCCGTCAGAACAATAACCCCCAAAAAACGAATCCTGTCTGGGGAGCATACGCCTTCACTCGGTTAGCATTTGCTCAGTAATCCATGAGTATTGCTAATGCCAAAAAAAACAGGAGTGGATCTAAAAGAGTTGACACATGAAGGTAATATTTGCATGTCTTCTGTGTTTTGTACCCACTCCTGCTTTTGGCAACCAAATCATAAGCCACTTCTGATGGGACCATACGGGCCTTACAGCTGCTACCCAGACAGGATCCATTGTGCATCTCATTTTTCCTGCCTTCTGACCGATCAGAAGAAAGGTCAAATAAATGGTGAGTTCAGGAAGGCCAAGCAAGGACAATAGAGTGGGGAGGTTGGTAACAGCATTAAAAGTCCACAGAGTGGCCCTATGACATAGGGGTGAGGTGGAAGTAGCATGAGGAGACCACCAAATGGCACAATAACAGAGTCTGTAGGTGGCAGCAGCAGCATTAGGAGAAGGCCACCAAGTGGCACAATTATAGAGTCTTGAGGTGGTGGCAGTGTGAGGAGGCCACAGAGCGGCACAATGACAGAGTTTTGAGGTGGCAGCCGCATGATGATACCACAGAGAGGCATAAGGACAGAGTCTGGAGGTGGCAGCAGCATGAGTAAGCCACAGAATGGCACAATGACAGAGTCTGGAGGTGGCGGCACCAGCAGCAGCATCAGTAGGAAGCCACAGAGTGGCACAATGACAGAGTCTGGAGGTGGCGGCTGCATCATGAGGCCACAGAGTGGCAAGGTTATATACTGTAGAGGTGGTTGGCAATACTAGTACCCGCTGAAGATGGTGGGTGAAAGAAGGAGCACTTGGCATCAGATGTGTGGCATCAGGTGGGTGGCAGCATCAGAATAGTAATGGAGGCGGGTAGCCAGAAGAAACCAGACTCTATTGTCAAAATGTTGGTGTGGCACCATGGATGATCTTGTCTGATCAGGCATTGGGGTGTGGAAATCCTGGCTGATCCATGTCTGATTTATCTTGATGCAGCGAATAGCGAATGTATATTTCTTTTTTTACTGCAATACGCCAGTAAAGGCTTTACCAGATATAACTGCAACAGTGTACTAAGAATATATTTTTCTTGTAGTACTGAAATACGACCCTATACGCTTTCACCAGAAGAAACTGGAAGAGTGCAGAGCTTATATATTTTTCATTTTTGAATGAAATACGCCCCTATATGCTTTCAACAGAAATCACTGCAACACTGCAGTGAGTATATATATTTTTCTTTTTTTACTGTAATAGTCCCCTATACTCTTTCACCGAAATAACTGCACAAGTGACCCTAGAATATATATTTCTTGTTGGACGGAAAAAGGCCACTATACACTTTAACCAGAAAACAATTAAAGAGTGAAGTGCGTATATATTTTTCTTGTATTACTGAAATACGACCCTATGCGATTTCACCAGAAATAACTGCAAAAGTGCAGTGCGTATATATTTTTCTTTCTTGAATGAAATACGCCCCTATACGCTTTCAACAGAAATCACTGCAACACTGCAGTGAGTATATATATTTTTCTTTTTTTACTGTAATAGTCCCCTATACTCTTTCACCAGAAATAACTGCACAAGTGACCCTAGAATATATATGTCTTGGATGGAAAAAGGCCACTATACGCTTTACCAAGAAAACAATTAAGTAGTACTAAAATACGACCCTATACGCTTTCACCAGAAATGACTGCAAACGTGCAGTGTATTGATATTTTTCGTGTATTACTGAAATACCTCCCTATACTCTTTCACCAGAAATGACTGCAAATGATTTTAGCATAAATAACAACAAAATAACTAATTGCTGGGATGACAGAGCTGTATTATCAGACTATCTGGATCCCCAAGTAATGTTTCCCTACACTTGTAAATCGCTTTTATTCACAATGATGATTTTCCTATGACTCTCCCTAGCATCTGCACATGTCTCTCCCTGCCTGTGAAATGATTCCTCTCACTATCCTTTCCCTGCACTAGTAAATCGCTTCTTTCCTTTTTTTTTTTTTTAACAATTACGGTAGTTTTTATTTCACTCTCGCTAGCGCCTGCATACACGTCTGTCCCTGAACAAAGTACGATACTGAATGGCAGAATCTAAGATGGCCGCCGTATTTTAGCGCTGTGACATCACCGGGCTGGCTGGCTGCTGATTGGCTGCATGCATGGCTTTATGGGTCATCCCACCTTCCCAGAGTTCCTTGTCCCATGTCCTCACATGTTTAGCTGCCATTTTAGCCGCCATTGTAGCCGCCATGTTATGAAAAATTACTATTCGTTGCCACGAAGCGTGAGGAAATTCGCATTCATTGCAAATCTAATTTTTCCTGAAATTCTAAACGAATTTCACTTCATCAGCTTCGATTCGCTTATCTCTAGTAACAATGCCTGCAGGAAAGATCGGGGCAGTGGCTGACATAGAACGCCAGCACATCACCCAAGGTAAAGCTTACCTGGGATAGTTTTTAATTGGCTGCATGCCAGTAGCAAGAATAGTCCAGTAACAGACAAATGCCAGCAACAGCAAGTCAGCGGAGTACAAGAGATAAGTGAATAACTGAACGGCAGGGGTCAGAGCCATGAAACCAAAGTTGTCAGCAATCCAAAGATCAAAGTAGCAAAGTCTGGAATAAGCCAGGGTCAAAGCCAAGGAACCAGAAGTTTCAGCAATGCATGGAACTAAACAAAAAGCAATTCACAGAGAAGTGCAAGTTTAAGCAACATTGAGGAAAACAGGAAATCTGGTAGAAATGATGCTGTATTCTTAAAATTTTACTTTACAATTCATCTTTAAAAACAAGGTTACTACAATATGTTCAAAAACAATGTTCAAAAATAGTAATGATTATAATTTATTACAACTTTAAAGCAATATAATTGCACCTCATGAAACAGGCTACATCCATTTGCAATATATACTGTATATATATGGTTATAGTTTCTTTACATCTGTGATAATTTGAAGTTCTAAACCTACATCCCCAGCTCAGACACTGCCACTGAACGTGACTCAGACAAAAAACTGGAAGCTTGAAGGTTTCATAACGCATTAAGAAGACATGTGTAAATACTTTTAACACTGAATTCGTCTTTATTGACTTTGGATGTTCAGAATGACCTCAGAAATTGTGATCCACAAACAATTCTGTGTCCTATGTTGAGAATGATTTTTTATAATGTAATGGAACCTTATGACAGACTGACAAGCTAAAGACATGTCACAAAGTGACAGCTCGAAGACATTTCAAAAAGACATCACTTTTGCCTGCCGGCAAAGTACCTGTTCCTTTCAACTGTTGAGTTACTTCTATATTTAGCTGTCCCTTAGGTTCCTGCCCTCTCTTATAAATCACAGCAAGTACCTTCAAAACATTCTTGATAAAAGCATGAGTGGTTCAACTGAGTTTGTTATGACTTTTGTTTCAAGTGCCCCTGATTTTTTAACCTCCCTCAATATCAGAAGGTCCCAATGACTTTATTGAAACAATTTATTTCTTAAAATGCATATTTTTAACATAATCCAAATTTTGCTTCTAATTTATCTCAGGAATGATTATATCAAATCACATCAGATTACAAAATGACACTTTTAGACATTTTAGACGTGCAAAAAGACTCAAGAAAATTTGTTTTCTATAACTCTTTGTTACAAAATGCATATGATTTACCATTTTTATTACAACTATTTTGGTAATATAATATTAATTTACGGACCAGACCTATTGCTATTATCTAGATGTTTGTGGACAACTTTTGGTCTTCTACAAAAATCTTAATACATTAACATTTTAATGATTTTCTCCAGCTTGCTGAATTGAGTTTTATAATCAATGGCACCAATGAACTTTGTGATAGGAAACTGCAAGAGGACAATTAGAATGACTTTTACAAAAAAACAAATCCTCCGTTATTAATTAGAGTAATGATTAACTGCCAGTCATGTTTACCAAGAACACAGCCCTGATCTATCCGATAAGGTTCTACTTTTCAGTAAACCTTTACTGCAGGGGCGTCGCTAGGTCATAACATCCCCAAACCTTGTGGCCGCAGACTCTTCAACGGTATCACTGTCCTTAGGTGATATGGTTGAAATTCTTGTATAGGACATGGTTTGGCTACCTGCCCGGCTGCTTACTCTCATTGGAAACAGTCCACTAAGCCTTAGGCCTATTAGAGACTAGAATGGCGCAGGGGGTCACCGAGCAACTGCCTGAGCCAGGTCTCAGGCGACACGGTGACGACATTGCGCACGTTTGCCCCAAGCATCAAGCGGCATGTTGAAAATGCGACTGCCTAAAAGCTGGAGACTCAGGTCACAGACTGAAAGAGGATTATGGTCAGCAATGAAGATGGCGGCTGATGTCAGGTGGCCATTCTCTTGTAAGCAATCTCCTAGTTAATAATAGCACAGAATAGATTTGGTAATGGGGCCAGCCATAATGCCTATAGTACCAGCTTTAGTATATGCATAGAACCATCTATTCGATACGATATGATAGATTTACACAGCATGTCTGGGCAGTATTATGTGTATTTTATATACCCAATATGCCCCCATCACCTCCCCATAGAGATTATTACCCAGCTTTCTCAGACTTTCTCAGCCAAATCAGCCTATTTAAGAATTGGTAAATCCACAATTAAGTTGCAATATTAATTGCTTTTGTGTAAGTTGAAATTATTGTACAGTAACTTAGTCCATACTAAAAATAAAAAATAAATGATAATTGGTCTCGAAGACCGAAATGTCATCCAAGATCATTTTCTATGATGTGGACAGAAGCTTCTTCAGGGTCCTGTATAGCACACAGTATACCAGAAAAATAAGATGGAGTTGCTTGTTCTCACCTAACATTCATAGGAGCAGTTGATCCTGGTGCAAACAGAGGGCAGTACAGGTCACAGTACCGCACTGTACTGTAAAGAGGAGATACTAGACAGTCTATATAATGTATGTGTTTTAGCAGAGAAATGGCCATGTTAATTGGTTGGATCTTAGCCCGAAGCATTGTATGTTGAGTCTAGTTTCAAATTATGATGTCCCATGAAGGACTATTGTAAGTTGAAAATATTGTTTCCTGAGGTCATTATATCTTGAGGGATCACTGTATTATAGAACACCTAGCTGTAGAGGTGAGCAAAGTTTAGAAAAATTTGATTCAGTAGCTTCACCGATGTTCAACAAGAAATTTGATTAGTTATGAATTAAGTTATCACAACTTATTATAAACTAGGTATACCCAGGCTGCTCTGCCTTAGGGTATAGCCATATGAAGCGGCCGTGCTGTGGACGGGCTGCAGCTATGCTGCTGTAAAGAACTGCTCAGCCAATACCTACTTCTCCAACCTCAACGCTCCCCTGCCCTACAGTTGGGAGCCCTTCTTCTGCCATCTGATTTCCTCTCTTTCCATATCATCTAATATTGATGAGAATATGTCACCAGGAACATCCAGCATCTCCTCTCTCTGCATCTTGCTGACTTTTTTAGGACATGGAGACTTTGAAGGATGATTTGGAAGAAGTAAAGCCAACAAAAGATGAGGATGGTCATCATTAAGACCTGGCGCCCATATGGAGTGCAGACTGGATGGTATTGGTTGGCACACTGGCATTGGAATAATAAAGGTTTCCATCTTATTGGTTTTGAATTACATATCTTAGTTTACGGCTAGGAATAAGTTACTATAGGAATAAATGAATACAACCGATGCAGCATGTTTCCGTGCACTCTCCCTGTCCAATATTCTTCTTTTAATTTTTCATCAACACAATCTCTAGTGCATGGGCACTTGTCATGTCTCTCCCTATGCTCAGCTCACAGGACAATGGCAGAGACTGCACAGGATGATGGTTTTATAGGGTTGTGACATCCCAGGGGATGGCTATATGCAGATTTGCTGGCTGCACGGCATTATTAGTGATCTTGCGTTCCCAGGCTTGTCTCCTCTATACTTAGTTTCACTTTGTTACATGTACAGCTGCAATTTTAGGAAAACCTGTTACCACAAAGCTCGAAAAAATTTGGATTAATTTTGAATAGCCTTTTTCTAAACTTCATACCAAATTCCGCTTTGAATGCTTCTCTGGAATCAATACTACCTAGCTGGATATGTTAGACAGGAGCCAGGAGTAAGAATCCCAGTCACAAATCCTCCATGATGTAGCATAGACTTTTAAGGCCCTCAAAAATCTGGTTTAAATGGAATGTGCCATTAAAAAATTACATTTTTATTTTAAAAGTATTTTTTAACATATTTTTTTATTTAAAGAAATTTTGATAATGTTATTTTTAATTTTCCCTGTCAATATCTATAAAAAAAAATCATGAAATCCTGCAATTTTCACATTAGCCACTAAGGAGAGTTGAGCAAACACCTGGATGTTCGGGTTCGAGAAGTTTGGCCGAACTTCACGAAAATGTTCGGGTTTGGGATCCGACCCGAACTTCACCCCAAACCTGAACCCCATTGAAATAAATGGGGACCCGAACATTTGGGAACTTAAATGGCTGTAAAATAGCCCTGGAAAGGGCTAGAGGGCTGCAAAAGGCAGCAAAATGTAGGTAAATGCCCTGCAAACATATGTGAATAGGAAAATGACTTAAAATAAAATACAGAAAATAAATAAACATTCTAAACTTGAGCCCAAGTGAGTGACAGTGGCACCTGTCACCCAGCAAACAGCAAATCCCATGGAAGTGTTCAGCTATCAGCTGTCCATCTCCCAAACACTGGCGAGAAAAAGAAAGAAAGAGGAAGTACCCCCCCTACCCATGGCTCTGATTGCCTTATTTCAAACTTCCTGGTCTTTAGAAATGCTGTCATTCTGTCTGGTGGACAGTTTTAAAAACCTTATGGCGGTGGCTAACCCACAGTACGTGTATCCCAGCCGCCGCTACTTTTGCAGGCGAGCCATCCCTACCCTGAACAACCAAGTGGCGGACAAAATCAAGTGTGCACTGTGCAACGCTATCTATGGCAACGTCCACCTAACCAAAACACAGTGGGTAAATCTAGCGGCTGGCCCAAAGGCGGATAGCATTTTTGCGAAAGTTCTTCCGCCCCCAAGGATTGCTAAGCATTTCTCTTTGTATCCTGTTGCCTCCTCCTACTCGTCTTCCTCCTCCTCTACATCCTCCTCATCTACTCAGCGTAACACCTTCACCATCCATAGCAGCACAGCCAGGGGGAGACAACAGCAGGTTGTTTTAAAACTTGTGTGTTTGTGGGACAAACCCCAAACCGTGCAGGAGCTGTGGACAGGCATGGAACAACAGACGACCGACCATTGGTTGGTGCCACTGAGCCTCCAGCCCGGCCAGGTGTTGTGCGCTAATGGGCAAATATACTAGCAGGTTTGGGCCTAGCCGGTTTGACACACATCCCCTGCCTGCCACATGTTCTGAATTTGGGGTGCAAAAATTCCTAAACACCAGACAGTGAAAATCAATTCAGTCAATCGAACACACACAACACCCCCACCCCCCCTTTCACTCAAACCATTTACAAACTATTTACACATTTTCCTAAAAACATATTAATATAACTATAATGCAGCTAAACTTACTATATAAACAAACAAAGCTATATACATGCCTTATCCTTAACTTAAGACCAGTGACATCCAAGTGGCTCGAAGGGTGGGTTCCTGCACCAACATAGTCCCTGGCCTGGAACACAATTGTCAAGCCAGGGCACAGTTCTGGAGGATGAGGAGGATAAGTAGGATGAGGAGGATGAGGAGGACCGTATTCTCAGCAGAATAGCACCAAAGCCAGCTCACGGGCAGCTGGGTCACCATCAGCACCTCAGAAGGCTGGGTTAGCATTGGCGAAATGTGGGAAAGCTTTGTCATCATGCCACAACAACCTGCACCACCAGCAGATCTGGAACGTCTTAGCAGGAGGCAGCATTTCAGCAACATGTTGGAACAGTACACGTACTGACTGATGGGTCTGCCTAGGGGAATAGCTACAGGGGAAGCAGGGGAAGCAACTGCTTTGGGGCCGTGACCTAGAAAGGGCCCATCCAGGAGGAGGAGGAGGAGGACTAACAGTATTATACAATGAAATTATATACAGTGGCAGTATAGACAGTGTTGAAAGCGAATGGAACAGCTGCTAGGCCTGGTCTGAGAGAGCAATCTTTAGTAGCCACAGGTATGGTGGTATTAAAGGAAGGGGTTTTCGCAAAAATTACTGGGGGAGGGGGGCCACATTCAAAAATTTGCTGTGGTGCCCAATCATTTCTAGCTACGCCACTGGGTCTGCCCCATTCAACTTCTGGGTCATCAAATTGGGCACATGACCTGAAGTTGCCCTTTACGCCTTGGAGGTGCTGGCCTACCCTGCAGCCACTGTATTGTCTGAACATGTGTTTAGCATGGCTGGTGGCATTATCACAGACAAGCGCAGCCGCCTGTCCGCAGGCATAGATCCGACAGGACTTGTTTGTACCTTATGCAGAATAGACATGTATATCGGCCTCACCCAACCACTGTTATACATATAAAATTAAAAATAAAAAAACTGTTATTGGCGACTACATTTGGCTTCACAGCCCAAAAAGGCTTTATTTCATGCAAGAATGTAACCGCCAATTGTAAGTTCCCTTTCAGTTATCCAGTGCAGGGGTTTGTACCTGGCAAAAATGGTAATATTTCACAACAATTTAAAATCTATCCTTTGCCGGACAGTATTAAACTTTGCCAGCCACAGCTGGAACCACTGATTAACGGTATTGTTATTTTGACAATTGAATTTTACCCCAGAAAATAAAATATCCTTTGACGGACACTATGAAACTTGTCCAGTCACAGCTGGAACACCAGATTTACGGTATTGCTAGTTTGGTAATTGAATTTCACCCCAGAACAAAAGCTGTCCTTTGACGGACACTATAAAACTTGTCCTGCCACAGCAGAAACCACTGCTTTAGGGTATTGATATTTTGGCAATTGAATTTCACCCCAGAAAATTATATATCCTTTGATTGACACTATGAAACTTGTCCAGTCACAGCTGGAACACCAGATTTAAGGTATTTCTATTTTTGCAACTGAATTTCACCCCAGAAAATAATATATCCTTTGACGGACACTATGAAACTTGTCCAGTCACAGCTGGAACACTAGATTTACGGTATTTCTATTTTTGCAACTCAATTTCACCCCAGAAAATAATATATCCTTTGACGGACACTATAAAACTTGGCCAGCCACAGCTGAAACCACTGATTTATGGTATTGCTATTTTGGCAATTGAATTTCACCCCAGAACAAAATATATCCTTTGCCGGACACTATTAAACTTGGCCAGCCACTATTGGGACACCAGATTTAGGGGATTGCTATTTTAGCAATTGAATTTCACCCCAGAAAATTATCTATCCTTTCCTGGACACTATTAAACTTGGCCAGCCACTGCTGGGACACCAGATTTAGGGGATTGCTATTTTGGCAATTGAATTTCACCACAGAAAAAAATCTATCCTTTGCCAGACAGCAGACAGTATTACACTTGGCTAGCCACAGCTGGAACACCAGATTTAGGGGTTTGCTATTTTGGCAATTGAATTTAACCCCTCAATAAAATATAGAAATTTCTATCCTGAGTTTCTAGGGATGACAATAAACACAGCCAAGCCCCTGATGTGGTGCATGAGGGGCTCCGATGTGGCCCTGACAGGAATATATTGGCAAACAGTCTCAGCTTTTAATATCTGCTTGTTTGACTAGCTAGTATAGTCAGTGGCATATCCGTTTGGTGCATTTTTTTCTGTGATTTTTATATTTATATATTTCATCCGCACAATGCTCCGTTTTGTGTAGGATGCCTTTGTGGTGCATGTGGTCCGCGCCGCCATCCTCCATTGTACGCAATTTTTGCTGGGGATGGCCGTTTGCTGCGGTCCACATGCGGTGGGACTCCCCCAATGAGAAACACGCTACAGTGTTTGGGGTCTGAGCAGTTCCCCCATATTGGCCACTATATTTCTGTGATTTTTGTTCCATATGTATTGAATGTGCCTTCATCTGGCATTTAACATTCTTTTGCACCTGGTAGCCTCCATCACACGGTCTGGTATGGGTGTGGCTTGCAGTCTTGCTTTATTCACATTGCATTAGTTGTCCTGCTATGCGGTTGTGTGGAAGCTTGGCTGTGAGCAGTATTCCATCACCTTCAGACCGTGTTCACACCATAGTTAGCGTAGTGGTAGGACCCCATGCCATGCTGAGTGACTGTGACGTGGTGCATGATGGGCTCCGATGTGTTCCTGACAGGAATATATTGGCAAACAGTCTCAGCTTTTAATATCTGCTTGTTTGACTAGCTAGTATAGTCAGTTATAGTCAGTGGCATATCCGTTTGGTGCATTTTTTTCTGTGATTTTTATATGGCAAAAAAAAAAAAACTAATATTGATGGATTGATGGACTTTGTGGCAGCTTGTGCTGGTGCACCACAAGAGACAAAATGGCCTCCGATCACCCCAGAAAAAAGTGACAGAAAAACGCTCTGTGCAGCCTAAAAACCAGTGAGCAATTAACTAGCCGAAGTTAAATGTTTCACAGCTGTAGATCGATCACTTCATTAGGTGTTTTTGTTGAGTTTTCCCTGCCTAATCTCGCCCTCACAGCAGCTGCGTCCTATCCCTACACTAATCAGAACAGAGTGACGTGCGGCGCTACGTGACTCCAGCTTAAATAAAGGCTGGGTCACATGCTGCACTTGGCCAATCACAGCCATGCCATTAGTAGGCATGGCTGTGATGGCTTCTTAGGGCAAGAAGTAAAACACTAGCTGATTGGCTGCTGTGCAGCCCTTCAGAAAGCGGGAAGAAATTGCCGAACAACGAACCCGAACCCAAACTTTTTTGTAAATGTCCGGGTCCCGAACACCCCAAAATTCGTTACGAACCCAAACTATAAAGTTCGGGTTCGCTCAACTCTACCACTAAGCCTAAAGGCTGTTTTACATTGGCCGATTTTTGGCCGATAATCGCTAATGAGCGTTCACATGAATGTTCATTAGTGATCATCTTGCGATGTTATACTGCTGCTTGCTTAAAAATCAGCACTTTCTGGCGACAAATCATGCTGTCTAGTAGCCGGCAAACCACTAGACCGTATGACACTGAGCGATGGCATAGCAATTGCTCCTCCCCATGCTGCGCAGGAGATCACTCCATGTAATAGCAGCGGTCTCCTCTGCAAGCTTGCCTCCAAACAATCCCTCTCGACAATCACTTGCTCAATCGGCCTGTGTAATACAGGCTTAAAGCTCCACTTCTGTATACATAACTTTACTGAAGTTACCTTATTATCTGTCATTCTAATCATGTCTATAATGATATTACCTCTATGTACAGATAAGACTGGATACGCCAATCACAATAGGTGATCAAAGCTTATCTATTCTTCATAGACGTCAATAGGGTCCCCTCGAGACCATTGTATCTATGGCCCATGTGGCTGCAGTAAATCAATTTTCTTAATGCTTAATGCTTTCTAAATGTTGTTGAGAACAGTTAAGGCAAGATGGTAAACCCATAGTCATAATCAGGATATAGAACAAATAAATTTGCAATCAATAAATTAAAACAGATTAGAAAAAAAAATGCATATCGCTATCTGGTTTTAAATGGCAGATAAAAATATTTTTGACAAATTTCCGTAATTGTATGCAGCATGTGGAACTTTAGTAGTCTGCAGAATGCAAAATCTCTCAAGGTAAATGCCCCTTTGGTGCCATAGCTAGGCAGATTGACATTGGTGTCGTGGAAAAGCTAGTGTCAGGATTCGAACCCAGTAATGCTTCAGTGCCTGGTTGCAGCTCTGTCTGCTGAGCCACCTTCACTCCTGATTTGTTAGAAACAAATCTTGACATTTTTCAGAAAATTTCCAAAACCCACTTTTTAAGGACCAGTTCAGTTCTGAAGTCACTTTGTAAGGCTTAGATAATAGAAACCACCCAAAAATGACCCCTTTTTAGAAACTACACCCCTCAAGGTATTCAAAACTGATTTTACAAACTTTGTTAACTCTTTAGGTGTTTCACAAGAATTAATGGAAAATGGAGGTGAAATTTCAGAATTTCACTTTTTTGGCAGATTTTCCATTTCAATTAAATGTTTTCCACTAACAAAGCAAGGGTTAACCACCAAATAAAACTCAATATTTATTGCCCTGATTCTGTAGTTTACAGAAACATTCCATATGTGGTCGTAAACTGCTCTTCGCGCACACGGCAGGGTGCTGAAGGAAAGAAATGCCATATGGTTTTTGGAAGGCAGATTTCACTGGAATAATTTTAAGCTGCCATGTCACATTTGAAGACCCCCCTGATGCACCCCTGGAGTAGAAACTCCAAAAGAAGACCTCATTTTGAAAACTACGGGATAAGGTGGAAGTTTTATAGGTACTACTTTAGAGTACATATGATTTTTGGTTGCTCTATATTACAGTTTTTGTGAGGCAAGGTAACAAAAAATAGCTGTTTTGGCACACTTTTTATTTTTTGTTATTTACAATGTTCATCTGACAGGTTAGATCATGTGGTATTTTTATAGAACAGGTTGTAACAAACGCGACAATACCAAATATGACTACTTTTTTGTTTCCTTGTTTCAGTTTTACATAATAAAGCTTTTTTGAAAAAAATGATTTTTTTTTAGTGTCTCCATAATCTGAAAAACATATTTTTCTATTTTTTGGGCAACTGTCTTATGTAGGGGTTCTTTCAGTATAGGATAATGATTTTATTGGCACTATTTTAGGGTTCATATGACTTTTTGATCGCTTGCTATTACACTTTTTGTGATGTAATGCCTCATTCACACATCAGTGTTTCCCGGACGTGTGCTGTATCTGTTCTCTGGGGACAGCACATGTCTCCATTCATTTGAATGTGTGTATTCAGACATCAGTGTTTTAGCACTGTCCGTGGGTCCATGTTTTCAGCACAGATGCATGTCCTATCTTGTTCGTGTTCCGTGAAAACCACGGATGCAACATGGATGCCATCCGTGTTTCACGGATCATTAAAAAGAGATTGTTTGAAAATTATTTTCCAGCTGCTCAGTGTCAGTGAAAAACGGATGGCACACGGTAAGCAAAACACTTACCCACGGACCTAACACGGATCTGTCACGGGAAGAAACACGGATTGAACACTGTCCATGTTACCACTGATCCAAAACTGACACTGACGTGTGCATGAGGCATAAGGTGACCAAAAAATGGCTTTTTCTACATTTTTTTTTACGGTGTTTTACCTGAGGGGTTAGGTCATGTGATATTTATATAGAGCAGGTCATTACGGACGTGGCAATAACTGATATATATCCTTTTTTTATTTATTTAAGTTTTACAAGTTTTACACTCGAAGTTTGAAAAGATTGGAAAAGATGGTAGAAAACTTTTGCGACAGAGAGGAAGAACTAGGGATTAGTGTAGAGCGAACAGTTCGAGAATAGTTCGGGTTCGTACCGATCTTTGGGGTGTCCGTGACACGGACCCGAACCCGGACATTTTCAAAAAAGTTCGGGTTCGAGTTCGGAGTTCGGCATGTTCTCTCGGCGCATTAGGAAAGTACTATATAGCAGAATAGTACAGGCTTAAAGCTGAAATCGCATTGCGATTACAACTTTGAGCTACCGATCACCATGGGAACGCCTCCTCCAGTAGAATGTACTGTCGGATCTGAGAATTAAGTTGAAATCGCAATGCGATTATTAGAACTCAAATAAATCGCATCACACTACACGTTCTAATTGCATTCGATTTTAACTTTACTGTTTGGTTTTGTATCGCGATAATACAAAATTTGAATAATCGTGTGCGTGCTGTTCTAGCACGCAGTGCTATTCGTATCTCACTATTAAGTTCTAATCGCATTCGATGTTAACTTATGCATTTTTTTTTTTTTGCCAGGCATCAAATAGAATGCGATGCCTGTCAAAAAAAAAGCATAAGTTAAAATCGAATGCGATTAGAACTTAAGAGTGGGATACGAATAGCACTAGTGTTGTGTTGTTGAGCGCACATTTCGAGAATAGTTCCCGTCCATACAGAATTTTGGGGTGTTCGTGACACGACCCGAACCCGAACATTTTCATAAAAATTCGAGTTCGGTTTTGTAGTTCGTCATTTTTTGTGGCGCATTTTGAAAGACTGCAAAGCAGCCAATCAACATGCATCATACTACTTGCCCTAAGATGCCATCGCAGCCATGCCTACTATTGGCAAGGCTGTGATTGGCCAAGTGCAGCATGTGACTCAGCCTCTTTATAAGCTTGTGCGCACGTCGGGACGTGCTCACTCCCGATGTGAATAGAACAGGGATAGATGCAGCTGCTGTGAGGGCGACATAGGCAGGGAATAATCGAGGAAAAAAACCTGAGAAGAAGTGAATGATCTAAACCTGTGCATCAGAACAACTCAGCTGAGCTGTTCACTGAAAGTTTATTTTTTTACACTGGCCAGATCGATTTTTACCGGCACATGTAACTGGGCTGACCGGGCGGCGGCCATTTTGGGACCTGTGGTGGGCCAGCTCAAGCTGCCACAGAGTCCAAAGAAAAGCTCCAAAGAATTGAAAAATCTACTCCTGTGACACAGAACAACAGCGATTCAGCTGCTCAGTCAAAGTCAATTTTTTTCTGGCTGGGCAGACCATTTTCTGGCACATGTTACTGGGCTGATAGTCGGCGGCCATTTTGGGACTTGTGGTGCTACAGCAAAAGCTGCCACAGCGTCCATTAATCTCATGTAATAGTCGATTTTTTCATAGATATACTACATCAGGGGTTTGGCTGTGCTTGTGTCACCCCTACCAACTGCCAATATATTTAATATATCAGTGGTGAAACTGAAAGTAACCCACTTGGATAGCAAATCCCATGAATGTGCTGTTCCAGCTAGGCTAGCCAGTGTCACTACAGCCAGGTCCAATACTGTCAGCCAGAAATTAATATTATTATTTTTTTTTTGCCAGAAATATAAATTCAAAAAATCTTTCCCTGTAACAAACATAATTCTGGTGTTAGACCAGAAGAAGCACTCCTTCAGTAAATAATACTGTAAAAAGGTTTAGGCAATAATTCTCCCAGTGTGGGCAATTTATGTACCAAAACGAGCATTTTAAAAATTCCGGTGTTCTGAAATACCAGCAGTCCTCTTGTAATTAATACCAGAAAAAGGCATTATAGTGTCCAGTGTTGTCATTTTGGTTCCAAAAAGGCCAATTTAATCAATCTGGTATTGGTGACACCCGAAATAGTACGCCGCACGTTGTTACTCCTGTAAAAAGGAAATAGTTCTCCCACTGTGGGAATTCATTTAACATAAGTAGCATTTAAA